>JANIJG010018766.1:156969-174783 GCA_024611175.1 Megaceryle torquata
AGAAAAAAATAGTTTTCTAATTTTTGTTGTATTTTTTTAAGCATTTTATAAAAATAACATAATGTTGTTGTATGGGGTGTATGAGGCAAAACAGGGGTTTTTGCAATCCCCCCCCCCCCCCCCCCCCCAAAATTACCCTGAGAATAATTATTGAAAGTATATGTGTAAATTAATTGTTTCTCCTGGTTCTTGAAATGGTTTCTAATGGACATAGATTTCTTCTGCAGATCTAACATTTCTGTGTAGAAAAATGTAGATTATTGCCTTAGAACAGATTTCTTACTGGCTGACTAAGAGAAGGATTAGTTTCATTATGTCAGATAACTTTCATGCTCAGATCTGGCATGAGCAAGAAGCTGAAGATTAGCAGTTCATCTGACCTGTACATAGGTACCCTTTCTGTGTTTGACTATTTCTTTTTCTACTGGATGACTGGCATTTCCCTCTGGAAAAAAGACAGTATAGAAAGAAGGGCAGCTAATTAGTGTTTCCAAATTTTGTTTCTATTTCTAGCTCATCAGCAGTTTTCCTTTTCAGATACACTGGGGAGGATTACCAAATAGAGTCTAATGAACTATTACTAGCCAATTAAGACTTTTTTTTCCCCCCTCCCGTAAATTAGTTACCACACTGGGCATATTTCCTCACTTAGGAAAGCAGTATAATTCTTGTCAATTGATGAATAATAATACATCCTTGCCTTGAAAGTTGTTCAATTTTGATCAGCCCCATTCTATAGTAGAGAATAGCAAATCCAGAATGTCTGTACAGAAGAGAAATGAAAATCATTATAAGTATGAAGAGTTTTCTCTTTGAGAAAAGCCTGAGAAGACTGTTTATAAGCAGATGTTAAAAACAAAGATGTAGTGGAGAGGTATAAAATATTTCAGTCTATTTAGGATCAGGTAGGCCTTAATATTTCTCTACTCTCATTATACAAAAGTCAGAAGAATTTGAAAAGAGAGTTTATTACAGTGCAAACTTTTTGTAAGCATTAAAACAAAAAAAAAGTAAAAAACCATTTCTTTATGAAAACTAAAGCAATTAAAATAGAAATATACACTTCATTTTGCTGTGCTGCTAACAGTGACAGCTTATATTTAAACACTAGGAGTTTATTGGAATTAAACTAGATTACTAACGCATATAGAAGTATGATAATACCAGATAATTTTGAAAGAACTATGTAATAATATAAAATTATAGGGAAACTTTATATCCTAATACACTAATGACAGAAGCATTATTTAGTTATTTTTAGGATTTCAAAACAGTTTATTCTTTAGTCGTTCAATTCATAGCATCCCACATGTTACTCACATGCATTTGCTATTTCTTGTGATTTGGCTAAATTAGGTAGAATATTGGGGTTTTTTTGAAATGGCAAATCTTCTCTACTTTTAGTCAACCTTGAAATATTAAAATTAATTTTCCCATATCTAAGATTTATAAATAATATTTCTGAGTATTTTTTTCCTTATTTTCTTCCAAGAAGTAGGGGAAAACTATAGCCATTCTACCAGCATGCATCAGTCAGAAAAATTGCTTAGTACATAATAATGTCATATTTAAGGTGTCTTTTTTTTGATTTGATTGCATTCTATACATAACTCATTCTACTTACAGCATTTAGAGAATCCAGTAATTACTTGGGATTGTTTGTGGGAAAACATAAGAACTCCAGAATGGGATTTTTCTTGTAGACTCCACTAATTTTGGCAGATCTACTCTGTCCAGAACTCATTTAGGATCTCCTATAGCACTTCAATACAAGTTTTTCTTTGTATATTTACTTGGGAGAGAAAAAAATGTTGTTCTTTTTATGCTTGAATAGCTAAGCACTAGGGGGAAGAAATTGGCAGGAGCAGGTCTACAGCCACAAACTCCTTCACTCCATCCTTTGAGAAACCCCGTGCCTTACCAAAGCATTACACTGCAGCATATACTCCCCTTAGTTTATGGAGGGGCAAATCAGATTAATGCTGTATTTTTCTGTGCATATTTATTGTTAATTCAGGAGAGCTTTGTATTGGAATTTAGTACTAACATGGATGTGATTTCCCATAATTAACAGTTCAGTAAACCCAGACTGATAGTACATGAGTTTTCAGGAAACAGTAAAGTTCTGCAAAGTTTATGCAAACATAAATACATTACTAAACCACCACCAGAATGCACTGGAATATCAAAAATTAAAGCAGGAATTAGGGAAAGACAATGCACTAGAGCAATGCATGGATATTACAAGCCATCAGCCCCTTGTGTCAGTGCTCCGTGTAAAGGATGGTGTTTTCTTTTCTATCCTGGGGGTGGCATTGATGAAAAATTGCTTTTCTTTGAGCAGCTTTTACAATTTTATTCTAGTGTCAATACAGGCCCCCCATAAGGATGTGTCAGAAATATTAATTTTTAAATAATTGAATAAAATATGAAGTGAGAGAGAAAATTTACACTTGTATGAATTTAAGAAGGGATTAGAATATTATTATCTTGTTCAAGATTGGTTTCAGTTTCAAATGCTCAAGGCATGGAATTTATTTGATTGATCCACTCCTAGAAGAATTGACCTCTGTGACACTGTTGTTTGGTGTGTTAAAGGAAACATTTCATACATCACTTCTTTTTCCCTTCCATGTAGTTTCTTATCCTTACTGCTTTAGTTTTCAGAATTAAGACTTGGAGATTCACAAACCTGCGTGTGGTTCCCCTAACTTAGAGAACTATCATGAAATACAACAGGAGAAATATGCTGCTTTTCTGTTTTGATTGGTTGGTTGGTTGGTTTTTTGGTTGGTTTTTTTTTGTTTGCTTGGGGTTTTTTTTGTTTGTTGTTTTTCTTTTTTTTTGGATGTAATCTCTGAAGTCAGTAATTAGTTATATTAATTTGACTGTATGTTCTTAGGGTATTTTTTTTTTTAATTTAAAAATTCTTCTGTAACTCATCTGCTTCACAGGTAGAATTGGGACTTGGACACTAAAACTCATCAATTTCATAATGTCTGTCCCTTTCATGTTTTAAAAGGGATCCATGTCTCTCTTTGTGTGAAAGCAGAAAACAAAGCACTGTTTATGGCTGACACCACTTCTTGCTGGGTGGCTTTCTGCATGTGATTTGGCACATAAATGGTGGTGGAGAAGGGCCTCTGATCCCAAGAGTGGACAGCTCAAGAACACAAGATAGGCTGGACCTACTGCACGAAAGGAGAATGTACACTGACAAATTTCTCCATTTTAATAGTTTCCCTGATACTATTTATTAAAAATAAGTAAGGCCTCTTTCACTGTTATAGTATGATCATTTGCATTATGTTAGGTTTATTGTTTCTGCAATACTGCAAAACAATACTGCAAAACAGTATGGGCTAAAGTTGCTATTCTGGCATCACATTAAGCTTTGACATCTTGTGAACATTTGACCATACTTCATCACTTGAGAGAAAGAAGAAAAATTTAAGATAAAAATAAGTAGGAATAAACTCAAGGAGGAAATAGAAGTCAGAGTTGAGAATGAGTTAAGATGAATAAAGTTAAGAGCCTTAAAAGCAGAAGATGATATGGAATAACTAGAAATTTGAAAGAGGAAACAAAATGTTAATTTTCTTTTAAGAGGAATAGAACTTAACATGGAAATATAAGGCAAAAGTAATGATCTATTTGGAAGGTGCAAATGTGGGACAGCATTTTTTATTTATTTATTTTTATTGTGCTTTCCCCTTAGGCACCATTTTGGTTCTACAGGTTTATAGGGAAAGAAACTGACATTCAGATTGTGAGCATATATATAAAGGGAGAACTCATGACATTCTAGCATTAAATACTCAGAGGAGCAAAATCAGAGAATAATCCTGGGTATGTATTGCCTAGATATAACCTAAAATTAGGTGAAGTGCACACATGATGTTTTTTTGAATTAACAAAAACATGCAGTTTCTAGAGTCCTGCCTATATGGAAAACATCTGTGACTGATTAGTTAATGTAATTCAATGCAGACAGTCTTCAAAGAAAAACACAAAAAGCTGATAGTAAGTTGGACTTAGGTTTTCCTTTCTATACCTGCTAATCCACAAACAGTTGATTGTTAACATTGCAATTTGTTGTTATACTGATTTAAAATTATGATGGCTTTCTGAAAAAATATAAAAGCTTGTGAGCTTCTCAAAAGTTAAACTTCTTTCTAATGGAAAAAGTTAAGTAACCCAAGATGAGTTGTTGATAGTGGACATCATTTATGAGATTGGTTTTAACATTAGATCATATGTGTTTCTTTAGTAATAAAGGTATCTAAAATTATTTTTTCTGTGACTTCCCTTCATTTAATTCTAGTGCTTTGTATACCAATGGACAAGATTCACTTAAATGATTAGAATAGGCACAATAATAATCATTTAGGCTTAACCTAATATTTATGCATGTGCTGCATGAATATTCTTCAGAGCTTATTCTTCACACTGGCTATTGTGTTGGTATTCACATTAATAAACACAGGACAATTAGTTTTATACAGACTATCTAATAAATCAGTTAGGATCATAAACCTTTTTTCTTTTTCCTGTGATGCATAGTCTGGGCAAGATCTTCTCAGAAGCTGTGGAAAAAGCCTAAATCCCATTCATATATATCAGAGTTTGGAGTTCAGCACCTCTAGGTTCATATCCTTAGACAGAAAAAGCGCTGTTTTCTTTCTCAATCAATAAATAATACATTCTTTCTGGCTACAGAATAGGGGTTTGGGCAGTGCACGTCTCCTTGACAGCACTATATTTTGCTAGCTGGAGGCACTGATCGTGCTGATGTGTAATTCTTTAATTTCCATTCTCATTTCCACTGAAGATTCTAATTAGAATCTTGTGATGCTTAAGAAAAGGAAGGGACGGTGTTTTTCTGAACATTATTATTTCTGATGCAGAGGGCAGCAGTTTTCTGATGTGCAGCATTTAGCACACGTGAAAACAGATGTCTGTCTTTAAGCAAACTGTCATTTGTCAAACTTAACAAAAATTGTGCTAAGAGAAGCTGGGGAAGGGCTGCGAATCTGGGGGAGAATCACAAATCCTGGGTCTGGAAGCACTGGAGTGAAGAGTGCTGGTAACAGCGTGCTCCCTAGTGCAAGTTTCCAGGGAGCATTTCTTCTTGACACTGACACAGCCAAGTCTCCAGCTCCGACACAGATGTTCCTCCAGCAGCTCTAAGTAACGCTGCTTGCCGGATACAATGTCACACCCAGGGGTTTGTGGTCCACCTCAGCCTTCTAAAAGGACTCACTACTGATGAAATCAAAGGCATGATATGCGGGGCTTTATCTAATATTTTGTCTCAGCTAGAGTGGCTGGTGAAGTGCCACAGCTCAGTACAGTGCTGCTTTATACCACTGCAACTTTCTTCAAAGCAAACTCCTTGTAAAATCCTCTAATTTTCCCTCTGACTGAAAACTGGTGTGAAGACTGGAATGATTTGCCTGTTGGAAGAATGTTGACTCTTGAGTGGGAATCGGAGGGACTGCAAACAGTGGGTATTGTTGTGATTATATTTGCATCTCTGAAGCTGCTTCATTTGCTGGGACTGATTGATTTTTCAGAAGGTAAAGTGGTCACTCACAGTTTGTGCTATTTGTAGGTGTGGTGTCTGGTCTGCTAAAATAGACTTAGAGAGCATCAGGCGTAAAAGCTCTGAAATGGGAAGGCTTGAAAAGTAAAAAAAAAAAAGAAAGACTAAAAACCCTCGATTTGCTTTTTCTGCTTTTACTTTGTTATTGTAAAACAGAAGTACATGCTAGCATAAGATTTGTATCTTACAATGAATTGCCAGGTGTCTGAGTAGATGTTTATTAGAAAGACTGAAAGCAGGGAGCATAACACCTGTCTATATGTCAGTTGCCTTTGAAAACTGCTACAAAACTTGATAGATTAAGTGGATTTTAGTTCAGTTCATGTATATAACATGTTTTGCTCTTCTGATTTATGATGCAATTGGAGTTTTGTTCAGTAGTTGTACGTTAAAAATCCGTTTCATAGATAAATGCAAAACACTGTTACTACAGGATAAGCTTTAGAATCAAGTCTGCTTGATACCTTTAAAAAAAAAAAAAAAAAAAAGCATAGATACTGATATTAAATGTGGGTATTTAAAATATATATAATTAATATATGTTTAAAATACCTGTTTGCTTGCTCAGATTCCTGTCTGCTTTCTACTGTATGGGTCATATCATTTCATCTACTCACAAAGAGGACTTTGCATTAATTTTAATAGAATTTTTATCTATATATAAAGTGAGTTTTTACACATTTTATAGAAATAGGCTATTTCAGTTCAGTTACTAATGAGATCTTTTCCTGTCAACTTCTTAACTAAATGTCTTGTGTGGACTTCTTCAGTAAATGAAAACTATTCACTCACTGAAGCCTTTGCTTTTGTTAGTATATCTCTACATGTAAACCTAAGCCAATCCTTTTTTGTTTCAGTCAGAATCACAAAACCAAGGAACGCACTCCAGTTTTCTGGTAGATTAACTTTTCATCGTGGAATAGAATCTTTGATGGATATAGATTCACATCATCACGTCATAAAATTGTTCAGCTGATAAATTGTGAAATGTTTAACACAGCACTTTTATAGGTACTGAACTATTGAAATAAATCATTCTTAAAACTGTATGTGGTGAGAACGTATAATATTTGCTGTGATACTGTAAAACGTATTGATTATGGAATTATAAAATTACCTACTCTAAACAAATCAGTAATTTTTCTGTCATAACAGTGCTCAGTTTTGGGGTTTTTAATGCTCTGAATGTGTAGCATTTTTAACATCTAAGAAATCCTCTTTGTAGATATGAATTATCTTCAACTTTATAACACATGGTAACAGGAAAAAAGATTAAACTGCAATATTGAATTTTTTTTTTTTTTTTTTGCAGAGATACAGTTACATTCCTTTCTTGATTTCTCACAATATGATACTGCCATTAAGTCTGGAGGGAAATGTTTCATGCAATTTCAACTATATGAAATAATTTTTTTTAAAAATCCCCCTGGTAGAAATTATACTGATTTTAATATAAATAATAAGCTCAAGATGATATATCAATTGCAGTGTAACTTTTTGTTTTAATGCATCTGACATGGTGCATTAATTGCCATGACATTTCTTAAAATGATAATGTAATAATTTCACTCAAAAGTACCTAGCAACATAAACCCGATCTTTAAATGTGAAAAGATGATATATTATAAAGTGTAGTGCGTATATTTCTAACAGTGTGCATAGCTCCAGTGACTTGGGGGATTTCCATTTCCTTTAAGGCCAATCTATACGATTTAACTCTTCCATGTTTGGGTACTGCCATTGCTATTACACAACAATTCTGTCCCAAAGGATTAAGAAATAATTTATAGAGTATTCAGAACTAATGTTTTGTTATTCTCCTGAATGTAAGGACAGGTTTTCTGTTGATACACAAAGGAGGACCATACTTGAGTGGACAGTGTTGATCCTGACATCAAAATGAGCAATGAGTCCTCCCCATATACCCCGCGGAGGCAGGGCATGAGCCCTGAAAGAAATCTGTTGCTGAATTTAGGCTTTCTGATGTCTTAACATGCTTATTTTAATATTCCCACTATATTAGCTTATTTTGGAAATACCACTGAAAGATAGGGCAGCACTCTTTTGTCCTGATGTTTGCCAATACAGGACAGAGAGAACAGTTAAATGACAAATCCTTAGTAGCAAACTTGTAAAAACTCCACTGATTTTAGTGAATTTGCAATGATGTATTATGAGTCTCCATCAGAAGAGAGACCTGTCTAAGTCCAAACCAAGAGTCAGTAGTAGAATCAGGAGCAGAACTAACGTGATGCACAAAAGCATCATAAACTGCCAAAATAGAGTGTTTCCATCCTTCCAGTTCACTCTTCCTCTTTTCATGGAAGTGTAGAGGTAGCTTCAGCTTCACTACTCTTTAATCTATTTGTACTATAAAAATGCAACAGCTTGTTTATTTTTTACTTTTATAGTCATTTATAATAAGTTATAGAATACCCTACATCTTGTATTCCAAGCACATTCAGTATTATTTTTAAAGAGAACACAAAAAGGAAAAAAAAACCCAAACAGCAAAATAATAAAACACACACACACAAAACCAAAACCCAACAACCCAAACAAAACAAACAAACAAAAACAACCCAAACAACAACAAAAAAAAACAACAAAAAAACCCACAAAAAAACACAAACAAAACCAAAACAAAAATAACCCAACAATAGTAGCGTTACAGAAACATTTCTTTTAATTTCTTCTTTCAGTTACTGCAAGTGTTCTACCCACTTAGCTTCTCTGCTACTCTGACATCTCTCCTACAAAAATGGACTTTCAATTCAACAAGCAAAAAGATGAGTCACTATGCTATGATGGAGAACCATCATCCTTTATTTTACAATCTCCTTTATTTTGCATAATAAAGTAGTTATGGTGAAGAAGAACTTGACTTGCCCTCACTCTTCTTGGGAAAGTAGGAGGATCCACTTAGTTTTATTATGGTGCTCAACATTTGTCAGGGTAGGGAACCTGATTTGCTTCCACATCCCAGACTAGGGACTATGTTCTTTACTCCATCCACTCTATGCTTTCCAATAAACAGGAAAGAGACCATAATGAGGAGAAAGCTGGCTTCACTGAAGCTGGTGAGCTACATCAGTTATAAGGACAGAATTGAATCAATACCATTTTTACAAGAAGAGAATAAAACTCTCCTTTCTCTCTCTTTCCATTACTTTGAAAGTGTTTTGACACTGATCAATATCTTCCTTCCATCTTCCTTGCCTGAAACTTTTGCTGCTGGGCAGCTTCCCTCCACAGATTTTGTTTTGTTACTCAGTGGAAGGGAAGGGGAGGAGAGGAGGGCAATCAGAGCTGGAGCAAAGGATCGGTAATGAATCAGCACCAGGCTTAGAGGGAATTCATCCATCAGAAACCTGTAAGGAGAGACTGACAGAATGAAGGATACACTTTGTATTTGTGCATCCAGAATATCTGTTGAGTGGAAGCTATATGGAGAGATTATGTACTACTATATGTGAGCAACTTTGTAAACATCTGGGGACTGCATAAATCTAAGTCTTTAAAAGGACAAACTTTGTGTCTCTTCCTTCCTCGTGCATTATATTTTGAAGTATACCACCTCATACAAAAGTGTGTTTCTTTGGTTTGTGGATATAATCAAACAGTACTAAAATATGTTCTACACTCTACTGTTCCTCCCCTTTTCCTTCCCCAAATTTCTAAGTTTACAGAACTTGTTATCTTTCAAATGCTTATTCAGATGTAAATTTCATGCTTTGTATATAAATGTCTCACAAACCCAAAATCTTTTGTCTAGTCGGACCCACTGGTCCCTATGTGCCTTTCAACTCAATAGGCCATCAAGAGTATATATGAATATTTGATCCTTTGTTTCTCTTACTGTGATGCAAAGCAGAGAGTGGTTCACTTTTGTTTATCAATAAACACATTTGTCTATAAAGTCAGCCTTCAGACCGATTTGTTGCTTTGGCTAGAATTTGGAAATTGGAGACGGTGTATATTTTCTTTAAATAGTTTTCTGTCTTAAGATATATCTGCCCTGTGCAGGCACAGAAAGACCATTTATTTTTTTCTTTCTTATCTACTTTAGATGGGCAGAAGACACCTCCAGTCCAGAGGTCATGTTAGTACATTTGAGTTTATTTGTTCTGTCTCTCTAGCTTGCTAAAACATAGTCTCTTCTGTAGCTCTGATACTTAAAAGCACAGAGAGGATAAGCTTAGGTCTGTCTGCAACCATCTGTGTTAACGCATTGTCAGTTGCCCTTACAGTTTAGCAAAACCGGTAAGGTTTAGAATACTGTCTTAGGTGTAATATGAGTCTCCCCCTCAGAAAATGAAAGAATGATATGAGGAAAGACATATATTGCTGACAAGTCCTCTACTGCTTCATACTTTTCTAAGAAAATGAATCCCCAAATCAAAGGCATTTTCTCCTTTGTCTCCTTGGATGATAAGAAGCATCCAAATATGGATGTCCTAACCATGCACTGGTGGCTGTGCTTCAAGTCCAACTTCCAGCAGGCTGTCCTGTGGTACTCCTCTCTCAGCTAGATGGGATGCAGTGTAGCATAACTCCACAATAAACAAAAAGATATGGAATATACTACATGGCAGTACATGTCCCTTTGTCTTTTCTCAGCAGCTGCTGTAACACCTAATTAGGATCTGCTATCAGTAAGCTGTTCAGTTTTTACATGGAGAAAAGTCTGCTTCCTATTTGTCTTCATTTCTTCTCCTGAGACACTTGTAGGATTGAGAGACCTTCTTTCTTCTAAGTCAGTTATCATCTGCCTCAAAAAATTCAGTTCATGGATGCTGATATCCCAGTGCCAATCCATGCTAATTCAATGTACATAGTAGTGTTAGGTTTCCTATGATCATCAGTGAATCTGTCACGGGAGAAATGACAACTAATAATTATTTCAGCATCAAATATATTAGCAGCTATTCACATAGACTGTTTATTTGCTGAATATGGCTAGATGAAAGGTGTCAAGCTTCAAACATGACCTTTTCAGAAGCATAATTCTTCCCCTCAGAGGTGATCTTTCTGTCAAGATCTTGATAGAGATTCTGGATTCGAGGGAAAGCAGTCTAGAGAAACATCCATAGATTGCACACCAGAGAACAGTGATTTCAGACCAAAAGCAAAACTGCATTAAGTTGCTGCTTTAATTCCAATCTCAAATTAATGTAAAAATTGAGGTGAGAATTTCAATGTGCTTATTTATAAAGACAAGTCTTCTTGGACATGTATGGTTCTCTATGCTTATGTTGGGTGCAAGACAGGCTGAAAGTCTCTGTTACATCTGGCTCAGGATTCTTGAAGATATTCAGTGTACTCTTCACCTTCCTTCAAAAGCTAGGCTCTTGCAGGCTTGAGAGCACATTCCTGTGTGGGAAGTACCATCTTAACTAACCTTCTTATGTTAGAAGACTGTAATTTTTGCACAATTATATTGAAACTAATGATTTTGGTTTATTTTGCTTTTACCTTAGTGGTTTTCCTACCTGAACCTAATGATAAGATAGATAAATGACATACAGGAGCAAAAAAACATACTTTCATATTAAAATCAGGGAAATTATGCATTAGCCTAAACATTTACTTTTACCAAACTATGAATTAAATGGGAAAATTTACTTAAAGGGTTTTAAGGAAGGATGTATTGATTTATTGAGATCTTTTCACAATCTGCTTCCCTTGGACTTCTCCATCCAGGACATCTGAATCGTGGAGAAATAGGTTATTTCAGATTCATACCAGTCTGAATTAAAAGTTTAGATATCAGCTGTGGAGAAAAATATTTATAAGGTCTTAAAAGTACTGGTAGAAACCATGAAGGCTTCTGTAAGGACAGCTTATGTGTTGTCTCTTCACATAAGAATTCACAGAAGGGCTTCAGAATTTTCTGAATGGCTTAGACAAAACAATCCTTTTTAGTATGCACTCACCTACTATAACAAAACTTGTCTCAGGATCATACAGTGTATTTGCACCCCAACTTGGGGAGGGCTCCTTTTGGCCACACTGCTCTCCGAGAATCCTTCCCCTCAACCACTGTATCTTCCACTATGACTTTTATCTTCCTAGTCTTGATTTTTCTTCAAGAAAGCATTTCTTAATTATAGTCATTCTAACCTAAGGAACTGATTATTTACAAGCAGGTGTGCAGCTTCTCCTTGTATTCATCTTGGCAAAGATATAGTTACTTTTAGGTATCATTTGAAATTTTTTCAAGAAATGCTGAGTATTCATTTATCCAAAGATATCTGTGTTTTTACCACTTTTGCCTCTATACTATAATAGTGGACAGATGTAGAAATAGTCACCTTTGGTCTCTTAATTTCTTAAATTATTTGTTCCATGTTTGCAATTTTTAACCAGATTTCTTTGACCTTTGATATTAATGAGACATGGAAGATTCTCAGTGAATTTTGTAGGGATTTATGTATCTGATTACATGCAGACCTATATGAAACACCAAAATTTTCAAAGCAGTTGAATCTGTTCCATGTATTAATGTGAAAATAATAACATAATTTAAGGACATTATGCTAGATTTTCATTGTCTAGTATGCATTTTAGCTCATGATAAAAATTCTTATAGAAATACCTTTGGGAAAAATTACAAAAGCAGCCATAAAACTGATTTTACAGTCTCATCTGAACACTTAATGATGTATAACTGCTTCATGTTACTGTAGAGGTGTAAAGAAGTGCAAATCAGACTGTTTCATTTATAGGAAAGTAATATGCCCTCCCAAAGTCTGTAGTCTATGAACTTTTAGAAGTAGCCTAACAGTAGATTGAGAGCATGTGTGTTTGCATGGGTGTACATTTGTTCAAGTGGGAGAAATAATCTACAATTAAGACTTAACAGTTCAGTGACTGTTTCATGATGCTCCCAAAGGTGGTTTGCTCCTTGCAGATAAAACTGCTGGGTTTGGAGTGGGAGAGTGAAATTAGGGGAATTAGAAAAAAAGAGATGGTTAAAAAGTAAGAAAAAAGGAAAAAAGTCTAGTTTATTTGGTGATCTATCACCAAACAAATAAGTAGCAAGGTAAGGGAGGACATAAAAAAAAAAAGAAAATAAAACAGATTAGGAAAGTAAATAGAAAGGCTCATGAGTTTCAGTGAACGGCATTTTTATATGTCATGTGTCAATCATATTACATTCGAGCAGGTACTCCTGTGCAAGGAGTGAAAATATAACATTCTGTGCTCAAAAAACGTGTTATAAACTGTGATCTAATGACGAAGACCTTTACTAAGTTGTCATCTCCAGATATCCATAGTGACAGAAACACTGTTTTCAACCTACCCATATCTAAAAAATGCAGCTATAGCACTTGGAATTTTTGTCGATGACCTGGACAAGGGGATTGAAAGCACCCTCAATAAGCTTGCAGATGACATCAAATTGTGTGGGGATGTTGATCTGCTCAAGGGCAGGGGGGCTCTACAGAGGAACCTGGCCCAGTTGGATCGATGGGCCAAGGCCAGTTGTATGAGGTACTACAAGACCAAGTTCCGGGTCCTGCATTTTGGTCACAACAACCCCAGGCAACGCTACAGGCTTGGGGATGAGTGGCTGGAAAGCTGCCTAGCAGAAAAGGACCTGGGGTTGCTGGTGGACAGACAGCTTAATAAGAGTCAACAGTGTGCCCAGGTGGCCAAGAAGGCCAGCAGGATCCTGGCTTGCATCAGGAATAGTGTGGTCAGCAGAAGGGAAGTTATTCTGCCCTTTTACTTGGCACTTGTGAAGCCTCATCTAGAATACTGTGTTCAGTTCTGGGCCCCTCATTATAGGAAAGACATTGAGATGCTGAACGTGTCCAGAGGAGAGCTACCAAGCTCATGAGGGCTTTGGAGAACAAATCGTTTGAGGAGAGGCTGAGAGAGCTGGATATGTTTAGTTTGGAGGAGACTGAGAGGGGGACCTCATTGCCCTCTACAACTACCTGAAAGGAGGTGGGGGTTGGCCTCTTCTCCTTGGTAACTACTGACAGAACCAGAAGAAATGGTCTGAATTAGATATTAGGAAGGAATTCTTTACAAAGAGAGTGGTGAGGCACTGGAGCAGCCTTCCCAGGGAGGTGGTTGAGTCACCACCCCTGGAGGTATTTAAGAAACAGGTAGACCTGGTGCTTCAGGACATGCTCTAGTGGCAGGCATGGAGGGGGATTATTTTGTGTGTTTTGTGTTTTTGAAATCATGTTTGATCAGGGTATTTAGTTAGTTATTTAGTTAGGTGTTTGGGGTTTTTTTAGGTGTGTTTTTGTTATGGGTATGGTTGGACTCTGTTCTAGGAGGTCCTTTCCAACCATGAATATTCTGTCTCTGTAACCTATGTAGAGGCAGTTTGATTTATATTCTTCTTGTGCTCCCTTTGTTTCTCATTCTAAATTCCAGATTCTACATGTCATTATGAAATTTGAGCTCAGGCAAACTGGATAGGTCAGCATTTGTCTTGCAAAGTTGTATTTATTAAGGTATAATTTAAATTCCTCCCTCTGAGATGTCAATAGAGGAATATTCCACTTGATGTGAAAATGCTTCATATTATCTATTCTTTTTAAGACAAATTTTGCTGTTTCTTCTTGGTTTATTATGAGCAATATAAATTATTTGAACTCATGTATACATGTATAGAGAGGAATACACTCCTTTAAGAGACATATAGCACACAGAATATATATATACACATATGCAATGAAATATATATAGAAAATAAATTTATATTTCAGTTTATGGTGTGCAAAGTGAAAATAGATGGATTTGCAGTATTTCACAGACTGCAAATTAAAAAATATTTGCTGATTTGTATTTCCTTTGTAATATTCAAAATACAGGCCCTATTTCTCAACTTCTCATGTGAATATTCTTTAAATACAGCATATTCGTAATATGAATGTGCCTTTAATTTCAGTAAAATATGCTATTTTGTTATTAAAGTGTGGAGATTTTTCTACAGGATTTTGTTTTCCCAAACATAATAAATAAAATTAATATTAATTTAAACTTGTAAAATAAATTCTAAATAATAACTGGAAGGAATTATTTTTTATAATTTAACATTGCAAATAGACTTTTCCTTGTTCTGGTTTAATAACGATGCATTGAAAATAAACGTTTCTTTGTTATATTTCAGTAAGTAATATGATAACTTGGCAGTGCTTGGTTAACAGTTGGACTTGATTAACTTAAAGGTCTCTTGCAACCAAACAGTTATATGATTTTATGATTTACTTTGCCAGGGGAAAAAAAAAGTTTCCAGTTTTCTCTGTCTGTGCAATTTTTCATCCTCATTACTGATTTCTCTACATAGAGACCAGTCAACTTGCAATAATAGTTTTAGAATTGGATTCAGCCCCTGATCTTCAGGTATATCAGAAAGCTGTAACTTTGCCACTTGGTTTTATCAGATGAACAAGCCTAATGCATTGTACTACATACAGAGATTATACTATATACAGAGGTTATATTATATAAAAGAGGTTATATGTGTCCATCACTTTATTATCTCAGCAGAATATTGTGCACAATTTAGCATAATCTGAAAATCAACACAAAAAGTATAGGCCTTTTTTTATAAAAGTAGAGAACCTCAAAATAATATCAACAAATGGATGCTTCACTGTATAGTCATATTACCATGAATCTGTGCTTCTAGCTTTTTTGCAAATAGTAAAGAAATTGCTGAAAACAGTGTTATTAAAAACTTTTATGTAGATCTCTTTTGTCTGTGCCAGGTTAAACTCATCTTATGGTTGAGTGCTTGAATAGAAGCATCTAAAAAGCTGTAATTAAATAAAATCCTTAATAATGAATATTTGCTTTTATGAATTTTACTAAATTTTTCAATTTTGTATTATTTCTGCAACCAGAGACAATAGTTGAGAAGGCTGGTGACTCAAGTAGCAGCAACCTCATTTCTTGTTCTCTGCTGCTGCGAAGGAACAGGTAGCAGTGGATCAATATTTATAGGAGCTCACCTTTTCTTTACTGTACATAGTATCCTAAGCAGGGACATCTGATAGGAGGGTGAGAGATTCAGTGCAATGGTTACATAAATAGACTGCAGGACAGACAGAGCAGGTGCAGAAGTGGTGAATGACCTAAAGTTTGCATGCAGCAACATGGAAAGGCAAGGGGAGATTTTGTGGGTGATGTATAGAGAGCTCATAGGTCCAGAGTCATTGAAATGGCAGCACAATTTGAATGCAGTTTTTAAGGAGGGCTTAGAACAATCATGGGTTAATTCAATTAAGAGTTAAACACTTCAGGAACTGCAAGGAAGGAATCCCAGCAGGGTTTGTTAAGATGTGATGATGTTAGTAGTCTTCTAAGAGTAGAATAAATTGAAGGACAATTACAATGGACTTCACAGGGTCAGGGCAGGCAGGCTATAGCTCTTCACTTTTGCTTCTCTACTAAATGTGTATATATGTATCAATGCACATATATATATATATATGGCCATGCAGGAAAAAAGAAAAAAACAAACAAAAAAACCAAACAACAAAACAGAAGGAGCACGGTGTGGTGAAGGGAGCAACACAAAAAAATTAAACTGTTTAGGATTTTCTGTTGTTGTCATTTTTCCAAAGAAGTATAGTTATTGTTATTTACTGTATTGGATAATAATCATCGAATCATAGAAATGTTTAGGTTGGAAAAAACCTTTAAGGTAATCAAGTCCAACCATTAACTTAATTCTACTAAGTCCACAGCTAAACCATGTTCCTAAGATATCTCTATGGCTTTGAAACACATCCAAGGAAGGTGACTCCACCACTTCCCTGGGCATTCTGTTCAGTACTTTATAATCTTTTTAGTGAAGAAATTTTTCAGAATACCCAACCTAAACCTCCCTTGATGCAACTTGAGGCCATTTCCTCTTGGCCTGTCACTTGTTACTTGGGAGAAGAGACCAACACCCACTTCTTTACAACCTCCTTTCAGGTAGTTGTAGAGAACAATATGGTCTCCCCTCAGCCTCCTTATTCACAACTAAATGAATGTTTGAAAAACAACTGATTTAAAAAAAAAGGAGCCTATAGTTTGCAATGTGTGAATATAAATAAAATGCTCTGTTTTTCATAAGTGTTCAAGAATCATGACAGATTTCAGAATAAACTTTTCTGAAAATCAGGCCACCTCACTTTACATTTCTGGATATTGATCTTTCTGACCCAGTTTAGACATTTACACTTGAAAATCCAGTTTAAGCACTGGTAGTTCTTTGCATGCTATTATTTATCCTCAGCAGAAAATCTTTTTCTTTACCGATGTTTTTTAGGACTTTTAAGTTGGATGATCTATGTCTTCAGAGAGATGAATCAGGACAGGTCTAAAGCATGCCATTATACTTAATTTATCCAGGTTTTTGTGGTTTGGTGTGGACTGTAACAGACTTAGATGGCCAGGAAGCTGCCTGGAAACTACATTAAACTACTTCACACTGAGAAAAACAGTTCTTCTAAACTTGTTTTTGAATAATCTCCCTCATCCTTATTTCAATAAAGACTTGTCTTACCCTGCAGACAGTAAGAAGTGTTATTTAAAACCAAATGATTCACAGTGTATTAGTACAGTACTACACAGTTGTATATTTTTAAGGGAAAAAATGAACTTAATAGTTTTATTACTTTGATCCTATTATAATTGAATTCATAAATTAGAGCATTGCTTCTGCTTTGGAATGTATTTGAGAATCATTAAAAGAGTTTAATTCCAAAATCTAATGAAAAAAAACCCCAAAAAACAACCCTTGTGTTGTCTCTACTCAAATATTTTAAAAGATAAATAGTATTGTTCATATTTTCTGTTGCTTTCTTTGCAGTTGTGGTCTTGCAAAATATTTCTGAGTTGAAACCTAAGTTCCTGCAATCTGCTCTAGGAGAACCTACTTTAGCAGTGGGGCTGGACTAGAGGTCTCTTCCAACACTACCTCTCCATGATTCTGTGATATAGAGGACTTTTGCTATAAGTCTTTTTGACTCATTATGAAAAGGAGGAAGGAAGAATAAGATAATAATTTAGAACTGAGGTTTAGTTTATTTTCCTTTAGCAGTTATGGAGAGAAACTGAAAATGCAACCTTTTCACAGAACTGAGTGGCAGGAATGTTAATTGACATAATATGTTAAAGTTTCACCTGATTTAATGCTTTCTGACTATATTATTTAATATCTATTTTAATATTTGATAAATATTTTACAT
>JANIJG010018767.1:0-13782 GCA_024611175.1 Megaceryle torquata
CACTCTTGGAGCCCCTCCCCCCCCCCCCCCCCCCCTCCCCCACCCTCAACAAATGGGAAATAAAAAAAAAAACAACCAACCCCCCCCCCCCCCCCCCCCCAAATACCTACAAAACTGCATATTATGTATATGAAAGTACTTCCATCCTCAGCAACAGGGTGCCAACAGAATTCTGTAAAAAGAACCCCCTATATGTATAAAAGGGTTTTCTAAGAGAAAAATGTTTTCAATTTTATCTAATACAACTTTAATCCTGTCAGCTCTATACTTGCTCTAGGTACACACTCAAGCAATGAGCAGAGCAAGTTTCAAGTTCTCACACTTCATTATTCATGACATAGATTATCTGTATGACATAGAAAGAGATACTGTTTGATGTAGTGGGACAGAAAGTTTACCACAATACCTACTAGAGTCCTGGCACAAAGTATTTGGATAAGTTAGCAAAGTTTCTCACTGTCTCATCAATAAGAATGACACAGGATAACAGCTGAAAAACTTATTATTTGTACCTGGTTTAATCAGAGGTAAAGGTTGACTTTTGAAGATCCTTTCATCTGGCTTATCTGTTAAACACCTGTAAACATCTGTAAACACCTGCCTACCTCCAGATGATTTAATACCCTATGGCTCTTCACTCTTCCCTCCTAAGCTTCATCTGGCAAGGAACTGCAGGTCTACTTGGCTTCTAAAAGCACTCACAGTTACTAGGTATATTTGTGTAACTTCTTTCAGAGTGGGTAAAAGTGTCTGACAAGTCCCAGGTGAGATGAAGGAAGTTCCTGTAGCATGACCTGTTTGTAAGGTGATGATAAAAATCTCCTCAGAATTGATTACAAAGCCTAGTAAATGAATGATGCTGTATTTTGGACAGGCTGAGCCCTTTCAAGCTTTGATGCAAACATTTACTTCCCTACCATTCCTCACCGCAGCATACACTCCTCCTTTCTTTACCCTTATTGATAGGCAACTCCCTATGAAAAATTTAAATTCTTTCTTAAATTATTCACACCTAACTATCTCTTTAAAATAGCAAATCCTAAAAACTACTGTCCCAGTTACTCATTCACTCATCATGATCTTTGTGATATCAAAGGCACCACTGCAGCAGGTATTCTGAGTGATGCTCTTACCCACTGGGATTTCTGCTTCACCACAGACCCTTACGATTCTCCAAAGTACTCCAAGGACCACAGCAATCTAAAGCTTTAAAGCAAATTGGATTTAACACCTATCTCCTTAGAATCCTTCCCTTCTAGAACTGAATTCCTTTCATTGGGTTTGTTTTATAAATACTTACAGAAAAGACCTTCTATAAATAACTTGCAGGCTGAAGTTTCAAACGCTGACTGAAGTGAAAGCCATAATAATGTGTTGTGGTAATTCAAGTCATTTAAAATTTATAAATTATTATGAAATGAAGATAGAAATTATTATGAAGAACACATCAGAATGGAAGCCAGTTTATTACATGTGGACAGCTATGCACACAGATATGCTACCCTGTTCCAAAGGCGGGAAAACATTCCAGAAAAACAATATCCCTAGGTTTCAAAATTTCAGTGAGCTGAATATTTTCACTTTTTCATCTTCTCATACTAATATAAACATTTAACAATATATAAAATACTTAACATGAATTTCAGTAAACAAGTAAAAAATTAAGCCCACATTTTGCCTATGCACTTTCAAAACATCTCTTTATGCAATCTAAATCTTTAAGCACCAAAACAAGCTTTGAAAATCATTATCTTAAACAGACCTTTAATATCCAGAAGTATAATAGAAAGTTCAGCCACTGAGAGCTGATTAGACAGATGTCCTGCTGATGAAGGTTTCCATGACCAAGAGCATACTTTGTAATCTGCTATTTAGAGTTCTTTTGTCTTTAGTGCAGCTGGAAGGATTTAACATCACAGTTAATCTGCAATGGAGAAATATAATGTGTTAGACCACTTATTGATGATACTCTTGCTACAAAGGTAAGAATTACTTAACCTTTAATAATACACGGGGTTTATGACCTTTTTGTGGTCAAAAGTGCTGGGAGAGGGCCACCACTTAAATCACTCTGGAGACAGAGCCAGCAATCCCACTATGATAAAGATTCACCAGCCACAGGAAGGGCCTGAAATCACAGGACTGTCTCTCCTGGTGGGACACAGCACCAAAAGAGCTGGCATGCTCCTGCTGTGCACATCACCATGTATGAACTAATGTGGGACCTGGTAATTGAGTGGCTGTGCTAGAAGCACACTTCACCCAGGCTGCCTGCAAACAGGCACACTTCTAGTGTCATACTGGTTTTGTCCCACTGCTTCCAGTTTCTGCAGCAGTCCACCCCACAAAAGATGAAATCTGTTTGCTCTGTGCTCCCAAGTGGGGATCAGACGAGTACTTAAAAGTGATATTTGAAGAACTCTTTTTTCCCTCTCTATCCTTTGCTTAGACCAGCACTTAGATCAAAGCATACATTTGCAATGGGATTTATTCAGTATCATCAGTGTTCAGTTATGCTAATGAGCCTCTATAAACCTATCATCTAGATTTATGAAATTCTGTGTTTCTATAACCATCTGATGACAATACCTGGGGTCTAGATCTAGTAAATTAAACAAAACCCCTCCAATCTCCATCCTTCAGAAGTTAACAGTGAACATGCAGTTTTACAGCTGCAGCTCTGCAGCCACTTTGGATAATAGAAAGTTTTCCTTTCCTTTCTCCTTTCCTTCTCTTCACTGTGAAATCAGTACTTAACAAAACAGCAACATTCAGTCACTACAGTTAGACAGCTTTGGCAAATACAACAGTTCCACATATACAGCTTGTGTAATCGCTCCATGTGAGGTCTGAAACCAGGGGAAATAATGGAACCATCTCCAAAATAAGGAAGATTGGTTTAAATCCAAAACAATCCTCTGGGAAATTGTTTTAGCTATAAAATCTCTGAAAGACTTATTCAGGTACATAGGAATCAAGCTCTTCTCTTCATTATAACATTTGCCAAATAAAACTAAAATATTTTGACATGCCCAGTCTTACATGATAGCCAATGACTCCTCTTATAGATGGTGTTCTAGGTAAAGACCAGATATATACAGAGTTTATCTTCTGTTACCCTGTCAATGTTTGGTTCATCAACCCCTCTGTTCTTGTAGCAATGTTCATGCACTGACACATCCAAAGAAATATAATGAAAGAGTCTTCATTTCTTAATATGATTAAGCACCCTACAATTTTTCAGAGATGTCTTTTTCTAACATATAAAATACATTCCTTTCAATTAAAGGCTTGCAGAACTGATTTATATCATTTTTCATTCCAAAGTAGTTTCATGTCAGTGGAATCAGGGCGAGCTTTGAATTTGCTCTTGTGTTTAAATAATGTTCGTGTTATTGAGAGGAAGTTAAATCACCGAGAATATATAACAATACTGGCTGCTTCTTCAGACTGTTTTATGCAGCTGTGACAACTATATCAGCCCACGAAGCCAAGTGGGAGGGGGAACAAAAAAAATTGGAAAACAGCAAAGACAACAGAGGATGAAGCCTTATTCCCTTGCTGGGAAATCAATATTTGGTTTTTTTTCTCTTATGCACATGTTTTGATTGAAAAGTATTTCAACCATTATAAATTATTTATTACATTAACAGGTACTTAGAGCCAGGGTAATACACTCGAGCACCTTCTAAATTCTTTCCAAGAAATTTATAAAGCACTTAAAGAAGTAAAAATGAGCTTAATCTTCATTTGAGCTTCAGCCATATCAGAACAATTTTTAGGATGTTACTTTCCCAGTTGTGGAAGAAATAATTTTCACTATTCAGTTTAAGTAAGAATGGATATAATACCTCCTACACATTAAACCAAGAGAACTAAGATCAATGTAGGAATATTGCACCATTCTCTAACTCAAGATTTGGACACACCTCACAACTAACAGAATGAAAGCTTCAAGATAGAGAATTCCTCAAAAACAACCCCCAGCATTCAGCAACACTCGAAATTTTCACCAAAGTCATAATTTTTTTAGACTAAAATTAACTGGAAAAGGTTAAGGCATTTCCATGTGCTGAAACTGTAGTGAGAAAGAAGGTAACTAAGAACTAATATATATTACTGAACAACATTGCTTTTAATTTTTCCTGCTTTGCTATAATGTGTAGTTTACTTCAGTCACATTTATGTGCAAAATACTAATTTTTTTTTTTTTTTGTCAGAAACTTTTCTCCTTGAATGCATTACAGCATAAAACTTCATCAGAAATAAGATCACCTTGTTATAACTGCACAATAGTAACTTTTTTAGAGAGCTCTTGTAGAAATGTGCTAGGCAGTTGTTGAATCGTCCTTAATATTTTTGCTATTAAAGATCTTAGATAGTTTTAACTGATTACTGTGAATGGTCAAAGCCACTTCTAATACCTGAAAGATATTTCAGGATAATTCCAATTTAGAGAGTTTAACTGGTTAGGATGAATGGCCAAAGCCATTTCTAATAGCTGAAATTTATTTCAAGATACTTCCAACTTCAATCAATATAACTTGTGCTTCTAGCTATTTCTCAGGATTAATAAATGTGCCAAGTTAAAAATATCCCTGAAATTCTGATGCTATTTTACATGACTAAAATAAAATTAAAAAAAAAAAAAAAGAGAAGTAATTGAAAACTTACATTATGCAATTTCTTAGTGATAAAATACTAATTTACCTATAATACAGTTTCTCATGTACTATATACTTAGCTCTTGGCAAATACTGCTTTTCATTTTCTTTTCACCTCCAGAAACAAAGACACTTCTCTTGAAATTAACACATCAACACCAACTTATGCCATATCAAGTAATGTAAAATATTAGCAAATATTTTTTACACAATCTTCTTGACAGCTTGAAAGTGCAATATGTAATAGCTCAGTCCTTTTTGATTGTGTAATAAGAAACACAAATCCATGAGCTGTTGGAGTTATCAGCAGTCACAAAAGAAAATTTCCTTTACTGTCAGAAATTTTCCTTTACTACTCAAATAAAAAGTGAGTCAGTTGCAAATGTGTGAAGTTTTAGCCCAGCATTAATAGCTGTAGTTCTTTTGCATTTTAGTGGTGGATGAATCTTCTATTGAGTTCACAAAGGAATGCAAGATCTTTGCTATTTTACAAATCAACTTTGTGTTCAGGCAATCATTTTCTGTTCTTGCTGTCACCAGTTCTCAATCTTTAAACTTTAGCCTCATTTCAGGATATAAGGAATTCCCAGATGAAATTTAGAGTCTCATCTGAGACTTCCATCCATTCTTATTCTAATGTCAGAAGAACCTAATTTCTTGCTCTTGCCTCTGATGCTCTGCCATCGTACCTCTGAAGTCCTCCCACAATCTTCTCAGCACCTCAGACCACCACAGCAATACAAGGCACTGAAATCTCATGCAGACAGATGTCCTGCTCAATTTATAAACTTTTATACCTAGAGAAATATTTGCAGAGAGCTCTGCAAAGGCCTCTACCTGAGAAATGCCAGGAGCAGTTTGCTTGCAAATACATTTCAAAATCTCCACCAGAATCTTTGCAATAAAATATACCAGCACTCAGAGGCAGCTGGCACTTTCAGAATGATGAATGAAGAGTTCAGAATGTGTTCATTTTTTCAGGGCATTACCCAATCTGGGTTAGAGAGTCCTAGGACAGTAACTGGTTTGCATGAAGAAAGCATAAAGCATCACAACACACACCTCTGTCACTTATACCAGGTGAGCACTTCACCTTAGAGCAAGAACAGCACCAAAGATTTTTTTCTTCTTTGAGTGGGATTGATATCTTTAAATCTCTCTTTTTTACTCTGAAAACAGATTTAAATTAAAGAGACTTTGCTTTATGTTGCACTACAAAAGTTTAACTGGTTGACTAATATTTCTCTTATTTAAGCAGTAGTTGAATGAAGTGAGGAACATGCCCCATGATGGATGAAGATGGGCATTATAAGGGACAATTGAACCATAGTTTATACACTCCTCTATGAAGCCATATAATTTTGCTTTCCCCTTTGATTTTCTCATTCTTTTGCCTAAATTTTATTCTGTGCCATGCATATTAACCTCAGCAATTTTCTGAATGTTATCTCTGTCTTGGAAAAAGCCGAGGAAATAAATCTGACATCCTGAATATATCATCTCCAGTGTTATCATTAAGCCTTCTCAGGCTTTCCCCTAAAAGCTCTGCACACAGAGAATAAAACACAAACCTCAAAGAAGTACAATTTTAAGCTTTCTTTCCAGGCACAGCTCCTTCTTTCCAACATCACTAGCTCCTTCCATCTCCTCTTTGTCCAGCTTCTGCCATCCAGCCCTGTCCAAGTTACAGGTGTCTGCTTCTATTCATCCACAGTTTTGTTTCCAGTAGGAGTTCTGGTCACTTTCTCCCTTGTTAAACCATAAAGAGAAATGCAAGCAACGTGATGCAGAATTGATTCCAACACGGAGTTATTCTCTAGTCATGTTACAGACTGAGGTCCAGAGATATAAAAAAAAGAATGAAATTGGCAGGATTTGGGAAATTAAATTTGTGGCCTCCAGAAATTTTCTGAATGTTATCTCTGTTATCTTCTGAATATTATCTCCTTTGTTAGTGATAATAAACACGTAAGCAACTCTTCACTAATGATCACAGCTCCTAAACTGTCTGAAGCCCTTTTGGCACTTAGGGAAATGTCTGAAAAGGCCTGTGCTTTGAAGAGTAGTTCTGGCTATACTTCCACTTGGTAAAAACAGGTCAGTTGTCCTCAGGGAAGCACTAGAAGCCAAGAAACTGGAATGAATTGTAGATAGAACCATGGAATCATAGAGTGGTAGGGGTTGGAAGGGACCTCTGGAGATCATGGAGTGAATGAAAGTGAGAGAGACCTCTGCCAGGCTGCAGGTTAGACACCTAAATACAAGAAGCAAGACCAAACCAGTCCTTTGCCTTCAGAAGCAGCTCTCAATTCAGCGCATTGACTGCCTTTGCCCCTGGGATGGCTCTTCCCCTGCACACACTCAATAACCCTGAGCATCCCTGCAGGGCCAAAACTGCCAGCTCAGGGCTGTGTCACCACACTGCCTTCCTCAGTGGCTTCAGCAGTGAATCTGGAATCATGGAGCTATAAAGTAAATTATAAATGTACATCTGTGTAAGACATTACCTGGTTGTTTTTGAAGTATCTTTATAGCATTGTCCCAAGAATCTAATCCTAGGATTTATCCAGATAGTCCAGCCCTGACCAAAACCATCCCTGTGGCTGTTTTCTAAGGGTTCAGAAATGGCATCAGTGACATTTCTTACAGATTTCAGCTGGCACATAGCTCACCAGGCATGCCAATTCACTATGATGTGATGCTTCTGTTTCTCCACTCCCCTATCACAAATTACATTTTAATTTTTTATATTTTGACTTTGAGAAATCTAATGAAGTATAACAAGGGCAAGAGTAGAGTCTGGCAGTTGGGAAAGAATAACCCCAGGTATCAGGACAGGCTGGGGACTGACCTGTTAGAGTGTAGCACAGGGGAAAGGGACCTGGGGGTCTTGGTGGACAGCAGGATGACCATGGGCTAGCAATGGGCTCTTGTGGCCAGGAAGGCCAATGGCAGCCTGGGGTGTATCAGTAGGAGTGTAGTTAGTAGGGTGAGAGAGATTCTGTTCCCCCTTTACTCTGCCTTGGTGAGACCACATCTGGAATATTGTGCCCAGCTCTGGGCCCCTCAGTTGAAGGACAGGGCACTGCTCAAAAGAGTCCAGTGCAGAGCCACAGAGATGATGAAGGGAGGGGAACATCTCCCTGCTGAGGAAAGGCTGAGGGAGCTGGGGCTCTTTAGCTTGGAGGAGACTGTGGGGTGACCTCATTCATGTTGATAAATATGGAAAGGGTGAGTGTCAGGAGGATGGAGCCAGGCTCTGCTCAGCAATGGCCAATGATAGGACAAGGGGCAATGAGATTCCAAAGAAATTTAAGGAAAAACTTTTTCATGGTGAGGGTGACAGAGCAGAGGAACAGGCTGCCCATGGGGGTTGTGGAGTCTCCTTCTCTGGACCACTCTGGACACTCTGGACCACTCTGGACACTTAAAACCCACCTGGACATGTTCCTGTGTGACCTTGTATAGGTGGTCCTGCTCTGGCAGAGGGTTGGACTGGATGATCTTTCAAGGTTCCTTCCAACCCTGAACATTCTGTGAGTCTGTGATTCTGTGACTCTGCTGATGCTTGCAGGCTGTATTGTTTTGTAACCTCTAGGGCACCAGGCAAAACAAACAAAGAATTTCAAACTTCTCACAGCATCACTCTGTGATAAGTGTCAGGTTACCCTCATATTTTGAAGACTGTCTCCAGTCATCAGGACTGAGATCATGGGATATGCTTCTGCTGCACAAGATTTATTCACTTGTACATTCTGTGCAGCTGTGTGTTTCCCAAGCCCCCAGAACTGCAAATTATCATCTGTTTATAACTCAGGGACATCTGACTGTCTTTTGACTGAGAAAATGATTCACCTGGTGAAAGGAAGAACATAAGGGATCTTCATAGTGGAGCCACGGTTTCCAGACAGGGGGAACAGTGAAGACACTTACAGAATACCAGATTAGAAGGGACTTCAAGGATCATCTAGTCCAACCTTTCAAGGTAAAAATAAAACCCCAAAACCAAACAAACAGACAAACAAACAACTTAAATAAAATACTTGAAGATTGAGAGGGGATCTAATTAATGTCTATAAATACACAAGGGCTGGGCATCAAGAAGGCAGGGACAACCTCTTTCCACTTGTGCCTTGTGATAGGATGAGGGGCAATGGATTCAAGCTCAAGCAGTGTGAGTTCCACCTCAACATGAGGAAGAACTTCTTGACTGCAAGAGTTGTAGAGCACTGGAATAGACTCCCCAGAGAGGTTGTGGAGTCTTCTCTGGAGACTTTCAAGACCTGTCTGGATGCATTTCTATGTGATTTGCCCTAGTTTTGCCCTGCTCTGGCAGGGGGTGTGGACTCGATGATCTTTGGAGGTCCCTTCCAACCCCTACCATTCTGGGATTCTGTGCGTATTAGTAATAGTACTAGCATTAGTATGACTGCTAGCATTGACATTAAACAAGGCAAACACCTTCAGAAACTTTTAGTTATTTCTGCCTTCAGCTTTATCACCTGGTTTCTTTGTCCTCAAACAGCCTTTACTACATGTCTATCTGTCTTCTTATTCTCCAGTTCCTGGGTGTAAGTTGTTTGTATTATTTTGGGGTTTTTCTCTCGTATTTGGAAAGTACCCAGGCCATTTTAGACCTACTCATTACATAAACAATTTTTAACCAGATTGCTGGAATGCCCACTTGGTGAATTAACTGCATGGCTGCACATTCATTCACCTCTTCTTCTCTTCCAAGGGTCATCCTGTAATTCTTGCAGCTTACTGCCAGCAGCACAGGAGCATCTATACAACCAGATACCCAGTTTTGGAAAAGCAGATATTTTCCCTCCTTGTTTTTCTAGGAAAATGAGATAATGGCACTTTTAATGACCTCACTAAAAGGGGTGACTTACACAGAATGCACCAGCAGTGAGGCTGCGTGCATCACTCTGCGAGACATGCTGCAAACACAAGTAGAATAAACACTGCTGGGGAGGGCTGCCTGGTGAACTCGTGGTGCAGCTGTGGAGTGCTGCATTGCTGGCCAAGTGACCCCAATCTCAGAGCAGTCATACAATCCAGAAAGCTGAGTTCATAACACTTATGTGTTCGTAGTTGGGGAGAAAGAATCAGAGGAAAAAAAA
The DNA here is from genome assembly GCA_024611175.1 of Megaceryle torquata. NCBI lineage: Eukaryota > Metazoa > Chordata > Aves > Coraciiformes > Cerylidae > Megaceryle > Megaceryle torquata. Next base: position 9,791 of record JANIJG010018767.1, read on the forward strand.
AAAAAACCCAAACAAATATTTCTTCTTGTTTTAACACATGGGATTTAAAGTACAAGACTTGGCTTTAAATTACTGACTGGGTTCTCTAGCTCTCCAGTGCACCAACTGCTTTGTGTTGGCATAAATGCTGCTCCATGGAGGTCAACAGGAGTTCCAGCTGACCTCCCTGAAAGATCTGTTGAATAAAACACATCAAAGAATTGGATTCCCTGAGCAATCTCTTCCTCAAGTTTCCCTGCTGTAAAGGAATGGAGAATGTTACTCACTCTGTTTCATAAAGCTTTGTAAAAACTGCAACAGTAAGGCAAAAAATTAATTCAGTGGCAGATTTTGGCATCACTGCAGAATGCTTACACCTCTAATTAAAGCAGAATTACCCCATTTGTAGCACAGTATACATGACTCAGTTATATTCCTTGCCAGCTAAGAGGTATGCAATCAGTAAAAATTAATTCATAATCAAAGAAAATTTGTATTTTATATTTGCAGGTAGACAATCTGTTGAAAAATGAAACAAAGACTTCCCATATTATTAGATCTTTTGCAAACTGTGTTTATCTGTAAATTTTGCACAGTCCATAGATGAATCTCCTTATTAAGTTAAAATTAACTAAGTAAATTTAATTATTAAGTAAATACATATAATTCATCCATCATGATAATCTGAAATGAGAAGAAATCATTATTAATTGACTATTTTCCACCTATCTCACTATCCAGATGTGTCATAATCATCAAGAATCCATAACCATGTATAGCAGTTAAGCTGTAGTCTGAGAACTATGCTGATGTAGCTGCATGAACAGATTCACCATTGTTCTACCATGTCTGTCATTTGGGATTTAAAGACACCTTCCTCTATAATGCAGAGCAGCACAGTTCCAACATATACAGTATGTACAGCCATCCAACCATTCAACAAACATGCTAAAATTATGATTGCAAAGACACAGAGCAAAAACCAACTTTCTTTCTTTGTGACCTATGTTTAGGCTGTATTATCCACAGACTGTGGCCAGATTTCTGCAGATGAAACCTTTATTTGATCCCCCAGGGAACTCTTTAATTTGTCTCTGTTTTTTTCTTGTTTGGCATGTCAGCTAAAGCAATGTGGCCCAGATTCACATCAAAAGTTCATAGGATTTGCCTCCAGTAAATAAATAAGCACCATGATCATGGCCTTTGTAGGTACTGTGAAGCGGAAGCAATTTTTAAGTAAAATAATGACTCAAAACATACAATTGTTTGTGTAGATTAGTGCATCAGGTTACTCAATGAAGAACATTTTTAATCACATTTAAGTTAAGCAACAGAATAATAGCATTTTCTTGCACAACCTTAATTCTTCTTAGAAAAGTACATTTGTTATGAGACAATCTTTAATTAACTGATTACATGCTACAAATTCTGTAGTGCGTTTTACAATACACACAACAGGCTTTTTTTCTTTACTGGAAATGAATCAAAATTGTCTAGAGCTGTCTGAAGAAGCCCCTCTTACATCTGCCCATACAAGAACAATAGGAAATTATAACTACCTAAAACTAAATAAAATCAAAATATTTAGCATTTTCCAGCTGGCATCCTCGAGGAGGTTTACCAGTGATGTACCAGAGTATTTGTAATGTAGTTTGCAAGTGAAATATGCTGAAGCACAGCAAAGTCTTCATCCGCATTTTGAAGCCTGTTCTGCATTCTTGTTTGTAATGAACTGAGAAAAATAATGGACCTCGATTTTCTTCTTCTCTTGAAACTACTTAAAATTAGGGATTACATGGTTCACGAGGAACTTTTAGAATTGCTTTCTAAAGCTTTAGATAGATATGTATGAAAAACATATGTCTTGTTGCACTCTTTAAAGATGAAATGGGTTCTACCTGTATTTACATATTTTGACTCAAAATCTCCATTATTCTCATTTGGGAACAGAAAAGCCTTTATTATTCTCAGCTGGGCCCAGTCCCACAAACATTTCAACTCTGCCTTCATCAGATGCAGATCATACCAGCATTTATCCCCACTAATCACCACTCCCTCTGGCACTGACATTATCCTGGGGAGTTTCCCATTCACCTGACATGAATTACACTAGACCCTGCTGATACTTAATTCATATCATCGTAGTTAATTAATCATTAACCTCTTCACTGCAGTCAGTGTTCTGTAATTGGTGTTCACCGCATCTGCAAAATATTAAGGGTATTTGACTGGACATTTATCATGAGCTCTTCTACTTAGAGCATGAGGAACAGGCTACAGAATCCAGCCATGTTTCAGAAGGATATCACCCAAATATATTAACACTAAGAAAAAATAGTATTCCTGATCCAGCAGCTCCATAAATCTAGCAGCTCCACATCTACTATTCAGTTCTCTTCAGAGCTATTTAAGAACATGAGGAGAGCTGCCTAATCACTTAGCCAGGAAAAATGCTCATGGAAATAAACAGAGACCATTGAGGAGCTTCAGGTTTCAAAATATTTAAATTAAAAAGGACTGACGGATTTAAAGGAAAAGTTCAGATTAAAAATTAACTGTTGTCAGCTGACTTTAGAAATAGGACTTTTCTTCTGATTGTGATACTGATAGAGCCTGGTGTCCAAAATACCACAGCTATTTATGCATCTCAGAGTATTTTGAATCATTTAGGTGATATTGTAAAGGGAGTTGCTTTTCTTTACAGGGAGGCTGGAATTTTATTGAGCTTCAGAAATCTGCTTACCAAGACTAATATTCCAACTTTTGTTAAAAGTTTGTTTGTTTTTTTTTTTTTGTTGTTGTTTGTTTGTTTTTTTTTTTGTTGTTGTTGTTTTGTTTTTTTTTTATAAAGGAGCCTATTGTACATGAATTCTTTGGTGTAGGACTCTAAACATACAGTGAAAAATGCAAGGAGGCTTGAGGGAAAAACAAATACTGGGGATGGCTCATCTCAGGAAGCAACAACCTACTTGGAATGTGAGAAAATTATACATTGTTATTAGTGGATTGGATTATTAGAGTTAAATCCTGTGGTCCTTTGTTTTGTCTTGTAACCTCTTTTCATGTTTATCTTTTAATGGTAAGTTTGAACAGAAGGTCTATGGAACTGCATTTATCTGAAGGAAAAAAGCTAAAGAATTGGTACAAGGATAAATCAGTGGATTTCAAGTCCATATTAGAATCAGAGAATCACAGAATGGTTTGGGTTGAAGGGATCTTAAAGATCATCCAGTTGTAACCCCACCTTGCCATGGGCAGGGACACCTCCTAAGACACCAAGTTGCTCAAAGCCCCATCCAACCTGTCCTTGAACACTTCCAGGGAGGAAGCAGCCACTTCCCTGGGCAACCTGTTCCAGTGTCTCACCACCCTCATAGTGAAGAAATTATTCCTTACATCTAAACCGAATCTATCCTCTTTCAGTTTCAAGACATTCTCCCCTCTCCTATCACTACATGCCCTTATTCCTCTACAGCTTTCTTGTAAAGCCCCCTTTAGGTACCGGAAGGCTACAATAAGGTCTCCCTGGAGCCTTCTAATCTCAAGGCTAAACAACCCCAACTCTCAACCTTTCTTCATAGTAGTGGCATTCCTGTGCCATGATCATCTTCACGGCCCTCCTCTGGACTCACTCCAACAGGTCCATGTCCTTCTTATGTTGAGGGCTCCAGACCCAGACACAGTACTCCAGGTGGACTCCCACAAGAGCAGAGCAGAGGGATAAAATCACCTCTCTTGACCTACTGGCCACATTTCTTTTGATGCAGCCCAGGATACAGTTGACTTTCTGGGCTGCAAACACACAATGTCAGTTCACATTGATCTTCTTGTCAACTAACACCCTCAAGTCCTTCTCTGTGGGGCTGCTCTCAATCCACACTCTGCCCATACTGTACCTGTACTTGGGATTGTCCCAGCCCACATGCAGAACCTTGCATTTGGCCTTGTTGAACTTCATGAGGTTGCCATAAGCTCACCTCTCGAGCTTGTCAAGGTCCCTTTGGCTGGCATCT
>JANIJG010018768.1:0-20216 GCA_024611175.1 Megaceryle torquata
AAAAATTAACTACATTATTGAGGTCATTAAAAATATTTATTTGAAAAAAATATGTCTATCTTCCTGAAAACAGGTCAGTAGGTCATCTACACATTTCTAAGTTAAAAGACATCATTTTAATGATACAATACAATGGAATATATTCTGCCTAAATTTTTCTAGGACAAATCCTTCAAATGTTATAGCTATAAAACTCTCCTGAGGCCAGAAAAGACAGGATAATAATTTACAGACTAAAGAAACACTGAAAAATACATTTCAGTGAGTAGTCCTTTACATCACAGGATGGGGAGAAGGCCCAGATATGTCACTGGTCTTCTTTGCTTAATATATACTGATCCTATATGGCTCTTTAATTAGTAACACTGAATACCAGATGTATGATTCCAAATCTCCCGTGTTCTCTAAGTGACAATAGTTTCAAAGAAAAACCTAGGTATTAGGTATATAATAATATATATTATTATTTTTATACCCATATTAGGTATTCAGAGTCAGTCTACAAGATTTGTTTTGAAATTTAAGCTCATTAAGTTTTTGGAACATCTAATGGTGGACTAGAGATACAATCTTCACCATTACATCCAGAATTAAGAATGAAAAGCATACTTGTTATTGGAGGAAAAGAGTAAGCTTCACAAGACAATTACTTTGGTCTACTTCCTGTCACGCAGACAAAAAAAAATGAAAGCTATGTGTCCATATATATATATATATATATATATATATATGGATATACACACGCATACATACAGGCACCTGTGTATATATGCATAAATTTGTACACACACAAAGATTCTCTCTGTTTGGTGAGGAGTAAGCACCAGTAACCAAGCTAATAAAAGAAGTAACAAACTGCACCACGACATTTCCTCTCACATGTCTACCACCCACTGAACCTTGTAATCACATCCTTGTGAAGAGGCACATTCAATACCGTGCATGGCTGCAGGTACATCCACTGGTATGTTTTCATTTGTTAGCTCCTAATCAAGTGAGCTTTCTTTCAAAGCTATTTAAAATTAACACAATTCCTCAAGTATATTCAGGACAATTGCCAAATCCTCTCTCAAGTAATTAATCACCTTCGAACTTAATGCCTACAGCTTAAAAAAATATTTTGTTCTACCAGAGTACAAAACGATGGGAACATCTCTCAGAAAAGTTCCAGCTAGAGAACAAATTTTTTATTTCAGTCCTCTAGCTTTTTGCTTTTTCAGTCACTTATGCAAAACTAGAAGCAAGCCAACAATGATTCAGATTTTCAGTAAATTTAGGAGTCATACTTTAAACACAGGTCAGTTGCAAAGTTAACAACAATTCATTGAGATAGTCAGGACTATAAAATAATTTTATAACCCTACTGAAGAACATGATAATCACTATGTCATTATGCAAACCAAAGTAATTTCTGACTCAACATCTGCTAAGGATGCTAAGCCAAGTAAAAAAGCAGGACACAGCAAACATATTCAACAACAGTACATTGAAAATCAGAGGTACCTTCAAAAGCAACATACTAACCAGTCTCACAAAAAAGCACCCCTTGGCAAGTACAATGAAACAAGAAGCCGAACATGTTGAATATAGACCCATCAGTAATCCACAAACACCAACACCTTCACTTAAGGGTCCACAAGCCAAATTCTTTAAGTCAGTTAATGGTACAATAGAAAGCTTGACAAGCCTTTCCAATTTGAACAAATGAAATATAATCAAGTTTAGTATTTCTTTACAAGAGTTTCCTCTTTCCTTCCTGGGAGTGCTCAAAGACACGTGTTCCAATCCTCAGTAGACAGCAAAAAAAGCCTGTCTTTCCAAAAGCCTTTCAAACTTTTAAAATAAATATCATTTAGTTGCATGCAGGTATTTATTAAATAATAATTAAAAAAGAGACCAGCAGTCAATGTTCACTCCATGTATCCATTTCAGCCAAAAAGCTCTTGTTCCTCCAAAACACAGCGGCATTTACCTCATTGACCTTGGGACTGCCTTCCTCCAGTATTTCTCCCTCATCAGTTTGCATGGGAACAGGATCTGTGCAAAGCTCTGCAGAAATGCAAAATACTGCCTAAAAGATAAAAAAAAAAAAGATATATTTTAAAAAACAGTTATTCTTCTGCCATTGACAGTGTTTTGTAAGATCGTGGTGCACATAAGTAGCAATTCTAAGGTTATGACCTTTGTTCCCAATCTGCACATATTTGCTCAATTTATAAATTTTACACAAGCAAGACAAGTGTTATTCAGGATAAGACATAACTCTACTTAAGAGGAAAAAAAATGCACCTAAGAGGAATATACTTTCTTTTTTATTTTAAAATATGTCATTACTGAGTATTTAACATACCGTTTTTACTCATTAAAGCTACAGTCAGTAAGGAATAATCACATGGACTAAAGCTGAGCAATTCTTACTACAAAATAGCTTTTGTGCAAATATAAGCTTCACAGATTTTGTCTTACAGACAGTCTAAAGGGTATTAGTTAGAAAAGTTGTAAAGACTTCCAGTAATCCCTCAGTGCCTCTGAATTCTTACTTTAGGGAATTTTTCCTCGACTTCCTTTTAGAAATAAACGCATTCTAGGCTCTAAATGGTTCAGGGAACTGATAAAGTAATTAATCTTTAAGCTGACGTTTCCAATGTAGCCCAGGTCAAAAAGTCCCAGGGTTTCCAATATTCAACACTACTTGGTAACTTATTTTTAATTTTTTTTGACAGTGTCGGTGTGATTCCAACTGAACAAAATCAACAGCGTAAGCCACATTCTTAGAATTGTAAAGTTATTTATGGAAGAATGCAGTAGAGTTTAAGGAGACGTTGCCTACAAAGATTAGTGTCTTCTACACCATAGGGAGCCATTTTCAGAAGTAGTGGATCAAAATAATCAATTTAGGAGATCAAACAAACCAGTATAAATTCAGCAGGAATCTCTTGTTCTCAAAATGCAAGATGTAAGCTATCAGTAGATCTGTGACATTTCAGGTATGTGGAAAATAAGGGCTTACAATGAATTAAGAACTCTTAAAGCCAAGAGCTGTTGGCCTTTAACTACTGTCCCTCTCAAGATGCTGTAACTCTTCAACTGTGCCAGCATTTAATATCCATTTAAAGTCTCTCCATTTCTGCACCTCAGCTACAGAGCTTCTGACTCTGTCACCTTCACAGCAGCAACTGTAAGCCTGGAAACTGGCAACTTTGGAAGTACAAATAGCAATGAGGTCAAAAAGTGAAAGGCTGACAATTGTTCGTCTAGATGCACCTTCATTTCAAACTTAAAGCCTGTTCATAAGGTAAGTGTGCCTGCACTGCTAACATCTCCTGTATATTGCATATAGGTAGGCAACATCTTTCATAGCTATTAAAGTTGACCCAAGGAATAAATATGTTCTATAAACACAAAGGGCCTGAAGCTACAAATGTTACACATAACTTATTAAAGCTTATACCCAACAGGCTATGTTCAGTAAGATCATATATTCTTATGCAAAGCATGAGAGCTGTAAAGACTTACAACATAGTAATTTCCTTTTTGGGGGATGAGAGGCAAAATAAAGATGACCTCTCATCCAAATCCTCACCAAATATTATGCCTGCTGCATATAATAAAAAATCATAGGTATCACATGCTAAGCAAGGCTTGTACCATGCATCCATGCCTAGATCCTCCTGCACATAACAAGTATTTCTCACTGCCAGGCGATCTTCTGTTCTGCAGCAGGAGGGGAGGAGGACAGGCCTAGCAGTCCCTGTCCATGGTACTTCACCACACAGTTTCTGAAACCCACTCAATAAGCTTCTGGAGCTGGGAGTTTCTGAGCACGATTTTGCAACATCAGATTGAAGTAACTGGGAAACTCCACAGATTGTTGGACAGATAATCTGACGTTGAATGGCCAAAACAGGTTTGGCCAAAAAGATTGATGTGGCACTGAAATGACTTCAAATCAGAGAAACAAGATTGAACTTGACCTAAAAAATAAAGCAAGACTTACATGCTTACAAAATAAAAAAAGACCAGTCAGGTCAGACTAAGACCACTGGAAGGACAGGCCACACTGTTCATTCAGAGTACTGAAAGAACTCATATGGGAACCTCTGAAAAATGGACACATTTATCTTCTGAGATATTCCTCACTACCAGAGGAATAGAAAACATCAATATTTGATGCTAGCTTTTATGTATTACTCCTGGAAGATGACACAAACCCTACCAATCAATGCATCTCAAAGGAAAAAAAAAAACAAAAGGCCAGTAGGAAAATGAAAAGGCTACAAGATAAGCAAGGTCTCCCACAGGGGATATAATAAATACTGTGGAACTAACCATAGCTCAGATATCAGAGTAGGAAATAGAAAAACAGAGAGAAGAAAATACAGTGAAGAAGGAAATCGGAGTTTAGTCACTCACTCTCCATTTGTCCTGTAGTTCATGTTTTGAGTTTTAAACATTAAAACATGTATCATACAATGCATAAAATGCTCACAGTGAACTTAGTCACATGGAGGTGAGGGCAAAAAGATGGAAGCTTAAAAGGCTCTGTAATTTAATGGAAAAATTCACAAGGGGAAAAGAAAATCCAACAACAATAAAAATAAAAATCTTGCACCCAGTGTAGGAAGACCCTAAGCCACAGACTGCCAGATGAAGTTTTGCTGAACATCACCCTTCTACTGCATCTTGCCCCACTGCATTTGCTTCTGGCTTCTTTCAGGAAACAAAACATCAGGCAACAAACTATAAGCCTAATTCAATACTATAATTTTTATGTTCTTTCTGCATACATGCATCCTCGATTTCCAGGGGCACTGGCACAAGACTGTTGCATTTCAAGTTTATTTATTGCCAAAAGTAGGCATTTGGGGATTCCTGAAACCGTGGGAAACTATCTCTGTGGCAAGACTTTTGTAGCAGTCACAACTGAGGATGACTTCTCAGCCAACAAAGTGACTGCTTTGTGCCAGCATGTGAAGAAATATCATAATTATTCTATGTTGTTGACGCCATCTCTTCAGCTCACTGGCTTCTAAGCAGAGGGCTGAAGGTCACACATCAGATAATTTATTTTTGTACGTAGAGGACAGACAGGCAATCAGAATTTGTACTAGTGTCCTGCGGGATTGGAAAAAAAAAAAAACAAATGCCAGATGGCATTTATTTACTTATTTCCAACATTTATGTGATATGCCAGGTTCTAAGGGGATGAAAAATACATGAAGTTTATAGACAGTCCATTTAGATTTTCAGATCCAACATTTATCAAAGTTACTCTCGAAAAAGGTCAAAAAGTAAGATAAACCTCTTCTTCCATTCTTGCATATGCCCACCAAAGCTACTTCAGATGGGACTGAAATCCCACTGTGTTTTTATTCACCTGTTATCTTATAGAAAAATTTACCAACTTCAGCTTGTGTGAGGACTCCAAGGAAGGTCTAACAAATAGGTATATGCACATACAATATACCAGACACATGTCTGAAGTTAGGAACTACTTTTATTTCACTATTTAAAAATATCATACAGTGATAAGAATCTATTCTCAAAGGAAAAAATGCTCACTAATATGAACTAGCTGTAGTTTGTATGAACTTTAATGCCCACTACAATATTGTCCTAAAACAACTGCCAAAATACACCTTCAGGACAATCTAGTTTGATATTTAATCCTCCTTATATTTTGTCTCTTTCTGCAGCAAAGATAGCACTGAATGAAATATGTACATCAGGGTGATGGATACAGGTACCAGCTATAAATTCAGCGTAAGCAGAAAAGTGCAGAACACCTTATGGATACTAGACTACTGTATTCTAGCACACTCTGGCAAGTAACACCTGAACCAAATTTCAATATACTTATAAATCCCTGAAAAATCAGTATTTGCGAACAAGGTACTTCCTCAGGCCTCATTTTCCCCCCATGTAGAAAAGGCTACCATTTAGAAACGCAAGGTCTTCATTAGCAAGAGAGAGCTAGAATCCAAATGTCTTTGAATTTGGTGTTCATCAAACAGGCATTACTGAAACTAAGCATATTATCTATAGATGGGCCTTTCCTATAGGAACACCCTTTTTTCCAGATTACCAGCAGCAATCAAATACCAACTAAAGAGGAAAACTGTTCTTAATTTGATATAGATGACGGAAAAAAAATAAAAAAATAATTCAAGCTTCTGAACACTGCATCTGCAAGAGAAGCACTTACTAATGCAAAATCAATTGTGGTTTCTATGAATTCCAAAGTCTAAATTGAATATGGCCTACTGGAAAACCCTCGAAGGACAGCAAGGCTGTGCAAACTGACATCATTACAGGCAGTAAGCAGAAATTGAAGGTAGGTTCTAAAGACTTTCACAAAAGCACAAAGCAAAACAGGCAAACAAATGCTACTCAAAGATAGTGATCTTGTATACATGGCATACTTGAAAAAAAAGTTGTTAGTACTGTACTGAACTATGTATTAAATGAGACTGCATTTATTTGACACAAACATATTGATACCTGAGTGCAATCATTAGTCTATCTAGGTACAAAGACAAAAAAGTGTTAAATTTTAACACATGGTCTAGCCATATTATATCTAATTGATCCAGCTTTACATTACAATGAGTTTGTTAAGGATTCACAAAAGCAACATAAAACTTAACATATGGAAAGATAACAGAATATTTTTTGTCACGTAAAATGCGCATCGAAGGGTACAGAGATGAAAGCAAGAGAACCCAGAGGATAAACAAAAGTTGACTAACTTCATTGCTTGTAGGAACCAATCATTTACTGATTCCAGTGCCTTTAAAATCTTGTCATTAATTAATTATTTTTCAAAGAAAACCATCACACACATCAACTGTAGCTGACAAAACCAAATTGCATCAGGCAGTTACAGAAAAAACTTCACACCCAAACCCACAGTAAATACACTATAAAGTATATGAAAACAATAATATATCCTATAGCTGCTTAAGAACGAGTACAAGCTAATATTCTCACCTCCAACTTTTAAGAACGCTATATTGAACTTTGGTTGATGTTTACCTTTGACAGGTTCCAAGGGCTGCCAAAGCCCACGAGGATCCGTCCTGGCTACATTCAGTGCAAAAATGAAACCCTGAAAGGACAAAGAAAAAAAATTAAAAGGTCAGCCAACTGTGAGTATTACTAGATTAAAAAAGAGTCAATTGTCTTCAAAGATTAGCAACCCTTACTACCAAGGCATTTTGAAAAAACCTTATTCTTCTTAATAAAATCATGCAGGGAAAACAAAAAACTGTAATTGTAAAAGTAGTAATACAGGCCACTCTCCCTCCACTGTAATTTATGCAGTAATAGGGAGATGAGGGAAGAGAGCCACAGTTAGGGTTAGATCTAAGTACTACCTTTCTCCTCACTATTCTTCCACTTGAACTCTCATCCCAGTCTAAAAAATTATTCAAAGGCAAGAAATTTGCATATTGTAAAAAGCATTTACTTGCTGAGCCTTTGGCTCAAGTTTTAGCAGTTTTAGGCTTTTATAGAATAAGGCTGAACCACTGCTGGAAACATATCTTTGACTACCTCAGAGAAAATGTTAAAAACGTAATACCGTCTATCGCTTATGCATACCTATTCCTCACCCCTTGCCATACAACTTAGACCAACAATTGGTTTTGAGGAAAAAGTAAGAATCCATATACCATGACCCACCAGACCATTTAAGAGGTGTCTTACACCTGTATCTGTAGTATTTAGTCTGCCAGATGATTTAGCTCTGAATCTTCACTAAATACTATAGATAGAGGCCTGACACCGAAGTCTAACAATGTATCTTGCACAGTGCTACAAGATAGAATTCTCCAAGGGACACTGAACAGGACATTCTCCTTCCAAGGATTTACTGTCACTATCAGAGTTGCTGAAAATGTTATTTACTAGGCAGCAAGTTACAGTTTTATCATTATTAATCATCCTACTATCCTTTTCATAAAATTTTTAACTGTTAGCTTAGTATGTATAGGTGCAGAACAAAAACATTTTTCAAAGTGCTGTGAAAGCAGATGTGCAACATGCTCAGCCTTCTCAATTACTAGTTTTCCAAGTGAAAGATCTTCATTAAGTACAACATCATCCTAATATTATGATATCCCAGAAGTATTAGCAACCTTAGAGCCCACACTTAAATTGTGAAAGTTTCTAAACTTGCCTGGTAAAAACAAAGACTCGAGACAGAAGTCTAATAACGTTCAAACTCTTGATTACATTCACAGTAAAGTAGAGGCATACTCCAAAATTACTAGAGAGACATAACATTTACCACTTCGTAATACTTCCTTCATTAAAATAAATAAATAAATAAAATAAAATCCCCGCTTTCATGCTGGTGAACTAAGTAAAATCAAGTCTAATGACCTTGTGCCAGACTGCAGGAAATTAAGGAAATGCTTCTACTACTGAAATGCATTGAAAATATAGTGAAGAGTAACTCACTGTTGGCTAAAGTATTCAATATTCCCTGATAATTTCCAAAACTGTAGAAAGAAAATTTAAAAATTATTCCTTGATTGAATGTTAAGCTACCATCCATCTCAGAAATACCCAGCCATGCTATTTAATACACTATTATTAATCTACGTAGTCAAGTACGCAACACTTCATAGGTGGAGTCAACAGCTGCTGTTAACCTCACAGTTTTATCACATGTTTTTGACATGCATCTCCATCCAATGAGTATCAGCCAAAAAGCAACACTAATGAAGTGTCTATGCAGTTTTTGACAGAGTAGGACCTGAAGCTGGAGAATAGGAAATGCTGCAGAAGCTGGCCAAACAACAGCTTTTACCAGAAAGGGCTTGTTGCAGGCTGGATACTGAAATACCACAGCATTAGCATCTAGCAAAAGCATTCAAAGTTCCAATCAAACCACCACATGCTTATGGACCACTAATGACTCCATGGGAAAAGAGAGAACTGCTACTAATTATTGCAATAATCGGTCTTATCTCATTACAGAATCTTGTTCATTAAGAGGAGCATGGATTCCCATCCCTAATTGAAAAAAGCCTCTTATCAGTATCTGACTTTTAACAGATATAAGACAAGAAAAGACTGTTGTCCTCCTGTTACTCTGACAAATACAGGCTTATGTTTCTAGAGCAGTAACAATGTTAATTAGCAAAGTCAAAGTGGCACAAGAGAGCAGAATCCAGTGAAAACAGTTGGGGTTGAAAACATAGCACAACATGCAGATGAGTAGGACTGCAAAGATGTTACAGCAAGGAAAATCTCAGTGTCTATCACAGTCATACTAGAATTTAAATATACATCTTCCCGTAATCCAAATCTTCAAGAGTAAGCATCTTCTGCTGCTGCCAGTAGCCAGGGCTTTAGGATGCATAGCCCACTTACCTGCAGTGCATAGCAGTAACTTCAGCCAGGAAATCAGACACAGTTTGATTAGGTAGCCAGAGGAGAGGAAAAGAAAAACCAAACAAACAGCCCACTCACAATTTATGCACCATTCCTCTGACAGAACAAAGTGGGGGGAACCTCCCCCTTCCCTCCAAGAACTGTGACAGTTCCTAACCAAGTATTAATCCGTTAACTGCAACGCTTAGTTCAGGCACCCACTGAAACACTGAAAGATCAGACTCTACCATCTTGCAATAATAGAAGCAATTCACTATACCTACACACTCTTAGCTTACAGATACTAAATCCTGCCCTGATAGACTAGAACTGTGTGCATGTGCAGTCTAACCACCCCTCCAGTATTATGTATATATTTCCAGTTCAAATATAGTCAAGTGCAGCAATCTGCTTAGCTGCGTTAGGGAATCTATGAAGCAGCAGAACACCCTGTATAGTCAGGACTCCTAGAGTAACTTTTCCATAAGTATTTTTTAAGGGTGTTGCACATCTTCCCACATTTGCGCAACACATTCTTTACACCAAATACCTCCTTTCTGGTCACCTCACATAAGTTGCTTCTGGAGAAACAGCAAAATTTACTATGTGCACAGAACTAAAAGGAACAGGCTGCCATCAGGGAAAATATTTTCTTAAATTCTCCCCCCAACCTCCCATCCAAATCCGGAGAAACACTAAACACTAGTAGCATGTGTGACAGAATTTCCTGTTGACTAGGAGATAAAGAACAGTAAAAAGCTCAAAAAATAGACAAGAAACTAGTTTCACCTCAGGTTTTTTTTCCCCATTTGTGAATAGAAATTTTAAGAACTGAGAACACATACTAGTGTGTTCAAGGAAAGTGATTATGTAATCCTACAATAACCCCTGACTATTAAATATTATGTGTAAAAATTAATCCCATTACCTACCAATTATCATGTATTTAATCCTATTTTGAAAGGCTAACATATCAGCAGCACTGAAATGGCTGATACTCAAGTCCATCTCAAATCATTCAGAATCCATCACCCTGTCTTAACCACAGCTAAAATCAAATACTTAACTTTGGCTTTGCAAAACACAACCAACTTCTAGGAATAAAAAGAGGTACGGAACTACTGATTTACTGCTATACATGCAAGTTAACATCACTAAGATGTAAATTATTCCTGTTGCCATTATTCAGGCACCATTTAAGAAACGCTTGTTGTGAAGGTAACCAACAGGTGGCACATTTCTAAATTCACTGCATTATCGTGTTGGCTACTGCTAAGGCTTAATGTACAGCATTATCTAGTGACAAACTGTTCCTGTCATTGGACTAGCTACCATAAACTGAGTATTTTTTTTACTGAGCATTAACTAAGAGCTTTCTGGGCATGATTTCCATTCAAACAATTTTTGACTAGAAACAGCACATTTGGAGACAAAAAAGGGTCTGTTCTGCCACTATGGTTTAATTGTCCCTTTGCTAAGGGCAACATATTTTAACTTACTTCTGACTTATGTTGTGGAATGATTCTTATAAAGCAACTGGAATGCACACTCTGCTCAAAAGGCCTCAAGCTGTCTAAAAGCATGACCTCATAAAAACCAGCTCCTAATATAATCTCACTGAACCATCACATACCTAATGAGGATATTGGGAAGTTGGCTTAAAGTCATTCACAACTTCAAAACAATACAGAAATATTTCATAATTTTCATCTACAGCACACTGGCACTGTAACAAACATGATTTACTATAAAAATTATCCAGGATAATCCGGGTCTCATTGTGGTAGTCCACTTTTCAAGACTGAAGAGGGAAATGCAACTTGCAATCAATTAGAAACAATTCGGTAAGAGAAGAGATGCTACCTGTGCTTGAGAGATAATTTACAACCTTTAAGGTTGTTTAGAACCATCTATTTGCATTAGTTATGTGGAAGGCAATTCAGGAAGGATTAGCACTTCAAGGAAAAGCAAACTAAAAATATGACTCTAAACAAAGCAGCCCGAGGGAATGGGATGAGGCAAAAATCCTCAGTCTCTTACAGTTAAAAAAAAAAAAAAAAAATTTAAAAATTCCAGAGAGCAGCATTAAGCAGCAGCAGCAGAGTACTCAACAAAAACCACCATGGTATTCTACAGCAAAACATGACATGAGAAAATTTTCATGGCTGCACAACTTCATATTTTGTTCATTATTAACTTCTCTGCACTGATGTGGAGTTTTTTGTACTATATGGAAAATGGTTCAGCTGTTAATGTAGACACGATACAAACACTTTCAAAAAGAAGATAAATAAATGTAACTTGAAATAGATATCACATACATTAGTTTGTACTACTCTAAGGGAATGTGAGAATAGGACTATGCAGAAGTTATGTCATTAATATATACAAAACAAAAGCCCCAGTTCATAGGACTTAAGTATTTTCACAACAGCCAAAATATAAATTAGCAAAACATTTTCATAAAATTGAGCACTCCCCAAGATGTCAGATTTTTCTGCTAAATGGACATGTCGATGGATATTTTTTTTGCTAAATACAACATGACCTGCTCAAGAAAGCCCAAAATTAGCGAGTCTATTTTTCCTATTAAAAAGTCCCTCCCTTTCTGACAATGTGCAAAAGGATATTTGTCAAATAACATTTAAGGGGCTTTTTCTGAGCAAACTATCGTTATTTCTTAACTCATGTATATATAATCTTTAAAAGAGCAAAATTTTATTCACTTGATCACCTGGCTACCAGATCACCAGTTTCAAAAGCAGGGTAAAGAAAAGCAGCTGTGGACTGCACAAAAATGGTCTTAAGTCTACTTAGAAAATCCCATTTCTAGCTCTTGAATCCGAAGACAGCCTTGAAACATGAGCTGAAAGAAGAACATTACATCTCCCAGTGTTCCAAAACATTTACGGTGCTATATGTTCCTCCTCCCACTAAAGAAAAAAAAAAAAAAATTGTATTTAGAAAAAAAAAGTTTAACTTACGCATTTTTGCCACCTTCTACTGCACAAAGCAGCATAAAAATTCACTTTTTTCTCATACTGATTTTGCTAAATAATCTGTTAAAGGTTACAGTGAACGTAAAACAGAGACCAATATCTTTTGCCTCAGCAGCCTATTGGACACTACACATCACTCCAAGTATAATCAAGGTTATGTTCCAATTATAATCAGGCCAAGGCTGCCAAAGGGTTAACTTTTCCAAAGTCCATCGTGCTTTGTCCTGCTCTATCTTCCAGTATGGCTGAAATGTATATATATATACACATATAAACACATGTAAATACATAGGTATATGTAATAAACATCCTCAAAATTGTTCCTACATATTATCTTCAAGTTCTTCAACACTACTACAACATCTATGTAAACTATCAAAACTTAGATTGTTGGGAGTACTCTTCATCTTAACTGAGCAACAGTCAGCAGCATAGTAGAGTTTTGGTGATGACTAGGAGTTAAAATGTGATGAGAATATTCGCTACTTTTTTTCCACTCTATATCAAAGTTTTACCCAGTCATTTTAATGAAAGAAGTTTTTTTTGCAAAGTTGGAAACAAACTATCACTACAAAAATCCCTCCATCTTTTCAATTGTTCCTCTCTTAGGTCTTGTAAACTAAGACTTTTCACACACACACAAAAAAAGGGGGAGGCTATTTCACACTGCTAATACTGCTTCTACTTGATAATGGTAGCAATGCTTGGAATCCTAATGGCACACAAGCAGCCATTACCATGAGTATGAGAACTATCCCGTAATTTAATGATGTCCAGATGGCAAAAATTGGGATGCAGTCACACTCCAAGTGCCAGCAATCCATGTATACTAGCATTCCAGTGATTCAGCACTGCTGGAGCAAAAACAGTAACACCGTAGCAAGTCTTTGTTTCGGGACATTGGCAAAACGACAGGAAGTCTTCAGAATAGAGAGGACTTGAGTTTCCTGGGGGAGAGGTGAGGAGAAGGGGAGATGACATACTAGACCAGAGACTGGAAACATTTTTCTCCACCTTAAGCAAAATGTTACAATGAGAGAAGCAGCCTACTTCTCAACAGCTCAACTTTAAACCTGAAAGCTATAAATAACTCCTTTACTGCTGATAATCCCAACAGAATCATCCCATCAGATTGTTCATACCATGAAAGACAACTTGGGATCAAAGGTTTCCTTTTGAGCCACAAGTAACAGTCTTCAAGTCCTATACAGCAGTACATTTATCAAAAACAGCAGTAGCAACTAAATTAAAACTGATAAGGTAGTAAGCAGGCACGTGCACAAAAGAGGGGGAAGGGTGCGTTATCCACTGGCACATTTAAATGGCAACTTCAGCACTTTTAAGAGTTAAAGACATCACTACTAAAAATCATTCAAATGTATCACAGAATTAGAAGATACTGCACTTTCCAAACTCTTTTAGTTCTTTCTATCTTCCTGTATTATAATTAGAACAACAAACAACTTTCCTCTCTTAAACTACCCTGTAGTTATCTTTTACAGCAAGACTTGAATGGTTAGGAAATTCACACCAGTCATGCCACACAGACACACACCCTGCTTCACATATTGCAGCTTTAAGTCACGGCACTACACCCTGTAATGCAGCTTCGGGTAGACGTTTACAGCCAGACAGAGCCAAGAGAAGGGCGGGGGGGGAATGAAGCTTACATCACAATTTGCTTTTATTTTGTACTTCATTTTTTGTTAGTTTACACTAGAAAATTTTTCAAATGCATGTTCCATATTTATCACATTTTTAATCATTATTGAGGTTTTGTGTTTTATACAAAGAAATTTTTACTTCCTACTAACGTGATTACATATACAGAGAAGTCCAAGATCTTAACAGTATTATTGTCAAAGAAGACAAATACTGACTTGTTAAGCAAATAATTGTAAACTATAATTGCAAACAACAGCTTCCAACATAACCAGCTGCCAAGTTCAGCTTCATCAATATTTATAGCTTGACATCAGCCTGAATTGTACTTTTCAGTTATTTAGGCACCTAAGAAAGGAACAGAAAGCTAATTTTCAAAAATCTGCTCTATATTATTTTTTTTCCCGTCTTCTTCAAAGGCAATACCCTCATTTTTATGGCTAAATTGCTTTACCAAGAAAAAAGTTAAGTGATAAAGTCCTAATCTTGAATACTGCAATCTCTGATAAACATGCTCAGTTAGAACTACCAAATGTGGAATTACTCGCAAGAAGAGTTTTGCACCAGCTCAAGTATGTGTGAGGTCAGGGCCCTAAATTTTCTGTCTTTGAAAGGTTTGGCACAAAACAGTTCAACATTCACATCTAATTTCCTCTGAAAGTGGCATTTTAATGATAGGTAACCAACCTTTTCTATTTCTGCCCAAAATATGCAAATCTGGCCTCAGGCTACCTACTTGAAATACATCACAATTTATTTTCACAGTCAAGCTCTCCCACAATATTTTAAAATCTAATTCTTTTAATTTTCTTCCTAGGTTTGAATGCTTTTCACTTTTGTGTGTTAGGTTCTGTTTATCCTTTATCCAATCTGAAACTGTATCAATAAACATTCCCAGTTATTTTCTTGAGTTAAAACCTTGTAAAACTAAAGTTACTTTTAATTTATTTACATACCCAGCTGAAGCAGAAGGCAAATTAAGGTGATATACGGTATCCATACACAAGGCAGTACCAGTTTATCTAGTTATATAAACGGGTGAAAGTAACATTATTCAGCATTGGACAAGTACAGGGTTAGAGCTGGAGACAGAACAAACCAATTATGTCACTGTATTCTTGCCCTGAGGCCACCGCTATGTTACACTGTCCGAAGCCTTTGCTATTGCTTATTAGCCACTGTTAAAAAGTATTTAATACAATGGACTTCTACCTTCCCCCCCCACACTTCCCCAGAAGCTAATTTACTTTTCAATCAACAGTAAGCCTTTCTCAATTTGAATCCATTTTCTGCAATACGTGAATTGCCAAGGACAGGGAAAAGAAAGTTGACCTTTGAATATGAAAGAACCAGAGGAGTTAACTTCCAACAAAAGCAAAGATTATCAGCCACTTTCAATGCTTTCCCGTGTACTTTTTAAAAAGGCCAAGCAAAGAAAGTTATAGACTGATAATTTTAGGCTATGCAGTTGCAGTAAAAATGTGTGAAAAATCCTATCTGTGCAGCAAAACACATTTTTGCCCCTTTCCAGTACTATTCAGAGTGTTACCGGAAACAAAGGCAATGTTTCCTCTAACCTTTTATTAAATGTAATAGAAACACTGAAAAACAACTAAATTCTTCACATGTTCTTCACACTGACACCGCATCAGCCATGGAAAGTGGATCAAAAAAAACCAAACCAAAACAAACAGCTACATTAAAAAACACCTAATTTTAAGTTTTAATATCTCACCTTGTTTGGAAGGGCTAGGAAACTCAATACATCAGCTGTGCCTGTACACAATCACCACAAAAAAAGAGGCATTTAATATGACAGGCAGGGGAATACTTGTATAAAGACAGTATCCATCTTCAAACACTTCCCAGGGTGAGAAAAATTTCAGAACTCTTAAATATTGAATTTTTTTCAATATTGATGAAAAATAGTCTGTATCTTGATGAACAGTCAGAAAAAAACTGTAGCCTGATTCTTTTTCATTCTTGTTTGCTTCAACAAGAAAGACTCATCTGCATTTTTAACTGCAAGAATAGACATCTGGTACAATGCAACTAAAATCCAACAAGGCAGAATCTTAGCCATTTGACAAACAGAGAAAGTCAGACAACTAATTTGAAACAAATTCTTCTCAGAATGCAAATACATTCAGAAGGCTATTAATTTAAATTACAATGGCTGTAATAGTAAAACTTCCTGTGTTGTGTGGACACACATTTGTGCCAAAGTGTTCTTTTTTTAGTTCATTACTTAGAAGCAGTTTGAGTTGAACTTAAGGGAAAAAAAAAAACCAAACCACACACACCCTAGAACAAAAAACCCTAACATGAATTTCTGAATAAGCACGTTCCCAACTCAGAATAAAACCACTGCATTTACAGCAATATAAGAGTATTATTAGCATCGCGCAAATATCTGGGGGGGAAAAAAAATCTCAACACAAAAATCCTAGAGAGGGTTACAAAGAAAGATACTAAAAAACATAGAGGTAGCTGACAATGTTGTAAAGCAACTATTTCAGTCAACATGTATTACAGCCATCTTAAAGGGATTTTCAGCTGCTTCAGGTCAAGGATAGCTCTTAATTCATTTTAACTGAGGTATAATTTGTTTTGTGTAAGAAGCCAAGCTGAGGGGATACATTCACTTCCCCCATGTCAGATACAAAAATTTTAAAATCAAAAATTAATACTAATACTTTCTCTAAGCTAGTTGCATCCACTAGTATTACTAACTTATGGTTTCTTAAGTCACAGTGTGCAAGCAACAATCACCTTGGATGTCTGAAGTAGTGTTTCACAGTATTAGTGAAGAAAGGGAATGTAAAGATGATTTAACCTTCCACAAAATCTAACTTCTGGAAGAACTCTTCAATCACATAGTTATGGTACTGTATAAAAAGCAGATTCTACTGTTAACCATAGTGAAAAAATAAAATGTACTGCATGGCATTTCAATTGACTCCAGAAAGAATAATCAGATTATTTCTAAAGATCAAAAAACTGTCCCAAAAATAAAAGGTTTTCAAATGTACAAGCAAAGAGCTGGACAACCTGTGTCTCTTCAGCCACACATAAAAGTCATAAGACATCCAGGTTTATAACTAGATTGTGCTGACACAGGGTTGCTGAGCAATTTATATCTCTTGGCTGTAAGAAGCAGCAAGACAAGAGGGCCTACCCTATTACCATTGGTGGATGGCCCTAGGGTCGAAGTATGTTTAGTCCACAGTAGACTGCCAAGTTTCTGGAGAGTTACTTCTATGTCCTGGAGGTGAACCCTTTTCCTACCACACATGTGATACAGTCGTAAGATTCTTGCAGAGGTCACAGGGCCGGGAAAGTCAGTAACGACTGCCTTAAAGTAGCCCAGACGTTTCTCAGTTCTGATCATGTGCAGACTTAATAAAACAAGTCTTAAAGAAGGAATGCCAGCATACAACTTTTCAAACATTCAGCTTCATGATTAAAAACCATACTTTCAGTTTAACTTGCGAAACTTTCTCACAAAGTCTATCTTTGTCACATGAAGAACACAGTGGAGAACTGCAAGGCACAACCAATGTCTGCTGTAAGAAGAGAGACAGTCAAGTACAAAAAAAAAAAAAAAAACAAACCTTCATTATGGGATACAAGACGATCATAAGAACAGGAAGAAGCATTTTCAACTAGCAAAACAGAGGCTAGAATCTGAAAATCTGTGAACTTAAGAGAAAAATGTAAACAGTATTCATAAATTTTATGTTCTTTGTAGACGGCTACCAAAGGAAATGGCATAAAAGAATAATTTCTCCTAATACAGAACAGACTTCACTAAGAAAAAATGAAGACTACTGAAAACCCTTTGTCAGGTTGTTTTTCACTGTAGTACTATTTATAGTGCTGTCAAGACCTACAATGAAATTATAAAAATTAAATGCAAGTAAAACCATTAATGACTCTTACTCCACTACTCATTCAGATAGCTTAGAGGGCTTCCCCTCACACAAGCAACATGATATTATTGTATCACCTTTTGCTTAATCCTCTCTCAGGCTATCTAAAATTATCAACTCTTGGTTTTGCAACTTTGCTTCTTATCCTTTCATCCGCTAATTAGCTTTTCAGTCTTCAATCTTCTACCTGACAGAATCAAAATATAAAGTACAAACTGATAGTCAATATATGTTAATTCTGATCGGTATAATACAGCATGCAGCATGATTGCTGCCTTACAGTACCTCACTTTTCTCCTGACAAGCAGCATGTTTCTTCACAGACCTAAAAGCTAAACTGGGTAAGAGATACTTTTTAGATCCATTTTACCCTTTTAAATGGTATTTAGAAGATTTTACACAATTGAAGGCTCAGATAGAACATCAATTTTCTTCCCAGATTTTTTCAGAGGAACCACTGCATTTTTTCTAATCCACAGACATGAAATCAGGAAATACACGCAAGCTATCTGATTTCAGAATTACTAAAGCTGGCAAAGCCCAGAAACGCAATCCGTACTGACTAGTTGAAACTGGAAAAGGTCACCTCCATAGCTCACTACATGGTAAACACAGAGATCTTCCAAACTCCAACCACAACCCTTACACTGATGAAAACTTAAAAACCTCCGAACACTCCCCTACAACATGATGCAAACCATAAGTACAAAGCCACCCTCTGCCTCTTACCACTATAAGGCAGCAAAGGGAAAAATTATTTAATGTACTCACTGCCTACTTCTCTAAAGGGAAAAAAAGGGAAAATAAAAAATACATTAACTCTTTGCAGCAGTGTACGTACTTCCCTGTAGAAATAAGTAAACATATAAATAAATGTGCAACACAAAGAGGGTATGAACAGCAAAGCAAAGAAATGTAAATAAGAGTTTTACTATCTGCTACAAGTGGCAGGGAACAGCAATCAGAATATCATGATTACTAGTCATCTCACAAGCAGAAATACCAACAGGCAACTACTTGTCTGACAGTGACAGCTGGTTCAAGTATCAAAAAGTGCCCCTATTTTTATTAGCAGATAGTAGCAGAAACTTTATTTTAGATTCACAATAAATTAAAAACAATTATTCAGTCCCTATTCTATACATTGTTTACTGAATAAGTGAACTTATCATATATACTTTACCCAAAAAGACAGTAACTGTTAAGCTAAGGAAGACTATCAGCAAACATCCATGTCTTACTCCACCACTTATTCTAATCAAACCATTAGAAATATATGTTATTATCTGTTTACTCAACATCTCTGTGCTACGTTCTTGCTGTTAGAACTGAAAACTGACATCTCTCTGTTCTTCCCCCATGATAGTCACAAAATCATTTAGGTTGTAAAAGATACTTAAGATCACTGAGTCCAACTGTAAACCTGACACTGCCAAGCCCACCACTAAACCACATACCTAACACCTCACAAGTAAAATTTCTGAAATTGTAATATATATGATCATTAAGAGTAATTCCGGAGAGAACTCTGACAAACACAATTTATAAGCACTGAGGTGACAGAAAAGAAGTTAAAATAAAACCACAGGTATGTTTGCTAGTATGAGGTACTTCCCTCCTTATGTGCTAAATCTGCTTAATTTATAATTTGAAGATAATGCTGGTTTCTTCACACTGACATATTTACTGATGCAGAAACTACACACAGGAAGAGGCTGAGTGAAAAATAAAATCTAATAATAAAGCATAGTTGTAAGCTGTAATGTACGTAAGTATTGCAGAATTTTTAAATCTTCACTATAGATAGAATTTTTGAATTTAATAGCAGCACTAGAAATTACTGAGAAAAATCACTGCAAAGAGGCTGAAAAAAGTAACTGTTAATCATTATTACTATTATTGCACAAACCAGACAATACCTATGTTTTCTCAGAATGTCTTTTTATACAAACACAATAATGGCAATAAGTGACTAGTACAAAAGACTTTGCATCCAAGAGTCCTGCAGAAAATGGAGAATAAAGTAATTGAACCATTAAGTAGACTATTAATAAACTCATTCAAGTCAATAACTAAGCTCCTTAGACTTATTCTTATGAGCTCCAGATCATACTGCTTAATTGTAAATCCAATCTATTCTGTGAGCAGAAATACACCAGCTTTACTAGAGGAACTCACCCCCAAAAAACTACAATCCCCCATCCCCCCACCACACCCGACAGCACCCTAATTCAACATCTAT
>JANIJG010018770.1:17920-36376 GCA_024611175.1 Megaceryle torquata
TTCTCTTCTCTTCTCTTCTCTTCTCTTCTCTTCTCTTCTCTTCTCTCTTTCTCTTTTTTCTTTTTTCAGCTTGGTGTCTACAGTATTCCTTTAGTTGGTAATTTCAGTGTTCTAGGATCATATCTGGGGCCAGGGTGCCATCGTTAAAAATGAATTTGTGCAGCATCAGAACACCCAGCAGCGTAAATCTGATCTGAACCTGGCACAAACACACAATTGAATTTATATAAAATTAACTAGAGCATACAGAAGGAAACTTATGAGCATTTTGTGCTTTTATGCCAGTTCTATATATGGTTTGGCATAAAGTCAGAATGATATTGAAAAACAATAATTAATCCAAAATAAAGCTTGTAAGTAAAGTTAACCTGACAAAAACTGTTAAACAAATTTACACCATGGGACCACAGTATTAAGGGCTGTGATGTTACATTTATTTTATTGTCAGTTCAATTATTTCCTCTTTTTAAAAACTGTTCTCCTTCATCTCCATGGGTAAAGTTCTTATTGCCATAGTATACTTTGTGCCAAATTGTTTAGTAAGCCAGAAATTAAAAAGAAGCAGCCTAATTTCTTGGCTGCTCAGAGGAGACCTGCATTCATAGCATCAAAGGATCGTATAATTGTGTTGGTATGAAAAAACCTTTAACATCAACAAACTCAACACTTAACCCAGCACTACCAGGTTGCCATGAAACCATGTCCCTAATCAACACATCTACATGTCTTTTAAATACCTCCAGGGATGGGGACTCCACTGCTTCCTTGTCAGCCTGTTTCTGCGCTTTACAACACTTTTTGTGAATAAATTTTTCCTGATGTCCAAACTAAACGTTGCCTTGTGCAACTTCAGGCCATTTCATCTTGTCCTATCACTTGTTATATGGGAGAACAAACCAACCCCCACCTCACTACAACCTCCTTTCAGGTAGTTGTAGAGAGCAATATGGTCTCCCCTGAGCCTCCTTTTCTCCAGATTAAACAACTTCAGTTTCCTCAGACGCTTTTCATAAGACTTGTTCCCTAGACCTGTTACCAGCTTTGTTTCCCTTCTTTGGTGACACAAGTAGTTAAGTGTGGCCTCACCAGTGCCAAGTAGAGGGGAGGTGATCACATATCTAGTCCTCCTGGCCACACTATTTCTGATGCAAGCCAGGATGATGCTGGCCTTCTTGGCCATGTGGACCCACTGCTGGCTGATATTCAGCTGACTTTCCACCAACACTGCTAGGTCCTAATAGCAGTGTGTGTATGTGTCCTACTAACACAGACATAATGTGACATGCCTCAACATTCCTTTGTATAGGAAGTAAAATTTGGATGAGTACTGTAGCTCACAATTCAGAGAGTCTTTGTTATTTTTGTCCACTTTGTAGACCAGGAACTCATAACTTTTTTTATTTTTTAATTTTTATTCTCATACTCTGCATGAAGTGCATCAAGAGGAGCAGGGAGATTTGAGGGAGGTTGTCCTCTCTATCTGCTCTGCCCTGGTGAGGCCACATCTGGAGTACTGTGTCCAGTTCTGGGCTCCCCAGCTCGAGACACAGGGAACTACCAGAGAGAGTCCAACTGAAGGCTACAGAGATGATTAGGGGACTGGAGCATCTCTCTTATGAGGAAAGGCTGAGAGACCTGGAACTGTTTAGCCTGGAGAAGACTGAGAGGGGATCTTGTCAATGTTTATCAATATCTAAAGGGCAATTGTCAAAAGGATGGAATCAGACTATTTCAGTGGTGCCCAGTGACAGGATAATTGGCAACGGGTACAAACTGCAACCCAGGAAATTCTACTTAAACACAAGGAGAAACTTCTTTACTTTGAGGGTAATGGATCCCTGGAACAGGCTGCCCAGAGAGACTGTAGAGCTCCTTCTCTGGATATACTCAGAGCCTGCCTGGATATGATGATCCGGTGCAACCAGATCTATCAGGGGGATTAGTCTTGATGATCTCCAGAGTACCCTTCCAACTACCATCCTGTGATTCTGCAATTCACAGAAATCTTAGTATTGAACTTAAGGTTAGAATTTCCGAGTAGGAACCAAAAATCTAAAGACTGGTAATGCATACCTTTTAGCTGCTTACTTTTTTTTGTGTGTGTGTCTGGCTTTAGGAGAATGATAATTTCAAAACACCTTAGGACTTCTTTCAGACATAGGAGTAGGAAATGACTTATTTTCAATTACATGCTTTTCTTATAGTCATGGTAAGTTTACATGCAGTGTTAATGCACATATATATATATAAAATTAATGATATTCTTCATTTTAAAAGAGTTGAAGTGAACATTTGCAGATACCTCAGAACTTCATCAGCTTCTACACTATATAGAATCCCTGAGAATTTCTCTTGGGAACAGAAAATGAATACTTACCTATGTATTGAAAACAGGTTTTATAGGGTACAAACTTGAAGCTGAACTGAAAGGTGTTGTCCGGGGATACACAGAGCATACTCAATCCACTAATGGATGCAAAAGGTAGTCCAAAGTAAAAACACTTTCTTGTACATAGTGTGGACATCATATCCTCAGCTTCATTGTTTCACTGCCCAGATTTGCTTCTACTGTGCTGCAATATTAGACAGGGCCACAGTACCCATAATTAAACTGAGCTGGAAGAAGTTGTAATTAATAGTCTACATACATTGTCAATAATTTTGCCCCTGACAGCTGGTATTTCTACATTCCTAATTACATATTTCAAATATGACAGAACAAATCACATTGGATAAATAGTGTCAGGAGGTGATAGCCAATCATCAAGATGTATTCTGGCTGTTTTGGTTTTAATTTAACTGGCTTTTAGCCATTCATTGTTCTCATAATCTATATAATAAAACTCAAGAATAATATAACTGGCAGCAATTTGTCAGTACAATAATCTTTCTCAGCAGTGAGAGTATTGGCAGAATTTCTCTGACTGATGGCTCATTTCAATGTCAGGTAAATCCGAGTGCTGTCATTGTATGGTCCTCATGATTGTATTTCCCCACTGTGAATCTTCACAGCATCTACTTTAACACTGAGGTTCTGTGGCAACTTTTTAACAACAATATGGTCCTTTATGATGAATTACACCAAATATATAAGAGCATCAGGGAAAAAGTGAATGGAAAGTTCTGTGTTTTGTGTATGATGGGAAGGGGAAGATGTTGGGTAAGAAGGCCTGGAAAGGCAGCTTGACTGTGAACACACTGGGCAAGGTCCTGTTATATTTGTACACTAGTAGCAGTATGTATTTGCATGTGAAATACCCTAATTCCTAACAGGCCTACTGACAGAGATAGTCTTGCTGGTGGACAAGTATAGTGAGTGTGTGGCCACAATTACATACTACCATTCCTCTATTTTTTCTAAATTATTCAAAGTCACATTAAAAAATAAAAATAAAAAAGCCAGCAATTATTTTGTTGGATGTTCTTGCAGGTAATATTCTATTTTTCAGATACAAAGAGCAATCATGGATTTTATTGCATTATACTGAATGTTTATACATATTGTTTTTGTCTAGACATAACATTGTGAAAACATCTGTAAAAACAGGACTTTTCTGAATTATCAATTATTAGAAGAAAATAAAATTAATACTAATTTTACAATGTGGCCTTTTGGTAGAAATGTCTGAAAAAATCTAAACAAAAGAGCAAATACTGAAGGATTTAGTGTCTCAAGAATATTTAAATTTAGGTTTTATATTTTTGCTTACAGTTAGATATTTTTATTTGTATGGCTTTTTTGTTGTTTGTATTTTGTTGTTTGTGTAGTTTTTAGGGTTTGTTTTGTCAGTTGTTTTGAGGGGTTTTTTTGTTTGTTGGTTTGGGGTTTTTTTGTTTATTGTGTGTGAAATAGGAAGTTGAACCCAAGACAGTGAGTGGTTATGTTGCCTACAATCAGCTTATCTAACAGTTTACCCCAAATAAATATTTGATTAGATTTGAGTTTAAAATAGACTGACAGAAAATTTTAACTCCTCTATTGAGGTAAATGCTCCCACGGAGTCTCAAAAATAGGATTTTAAAAAGCAGTATATTTCTGCAAGGGACTTCATGTCCTCTGACACATGCAAAGACTACGAAATTCCTCTACATACTGCTGTCTACTGAAAGTGTCTTCACCAAAGCTGCTGTTTTTTCCTGCTTAAAGCTTACAGAGGTATTCTGTCATTGTCAGTTACAGAAATACAGTTCAGTGAGTATCTGTAGAGTAAGAGGCTCTTGAAGAAGCACTATTACCTTGGGATAGTGCTATTGACAGATGAAAAAGTCTTTCCGCATTTGGAGAATGCTACCTCAAGAAGAACTTTAAAAATATTCTAGATACAGAGATACTTCATCTACATCTATGTTATTTATGTTAAAAGACTAAATGGATAAAATGTGTTGGATCTAGACCAGTCTCTGGTGGTGGAAAGGAAGACCTAGTGAGTTATTAACTAACTTATTTATTCTCCTGTTATTACAACATTAATTGAATTTTATGTTACATAGAAACATAGAATGGTTTGAGTTGGACCTTCTAGTCTAATTCCAACCAGAAGGTCTAGGCAAACTTTATTTATTTACTTATTTCTTATTAGCATTTCCTTTCTCTTTATAAACATACACACAGTTACAAAAACTTCACTCATGAAAATCAGTCTGTTTTAATGTGTGGGTGCCATGATATATATATATACACTACATATTCAGCAATGTAACAGCAACAATTTTACAACCATATAAATCAAAATAGTTCCAAAATTTTACAGGTTGACTATTTTAGGCTTAAAATAAACAAAACCAAACAATAATGTTTTCTATAAGAGCCCCAGTAAGTTTTTATGTTAATAAGTAATATGAAGGTAATTTCATTTATTAGTTTTATATCTTTGTGTCAGATTATATTTATTTTAATTATAATATTTAATGTAGTAATGAAGTGAATTTCAACCTGTGTTCTGTGGGACCTCATGGACTTCTGTCACAGATTCTGCAAATGTAATTGAGAAATTGAGACAGACTTCAATAGTACTATAGCTCATTTTGGAGAACTTGTAACAGTCAACGAAGTAAAAGAGGTAGAAGACCTCTATGTTAGTAAATAGTTGAAGGTGTAATGACTTACAGTAATGATGTGAACTATTAATAAGCTAAAAGAAAAACAGAAGTTTTATGCTACTCAGTTATATTTTAAAGCAAGAGTAGAGAAAGTGCAGGCAGGCTATGGTAGGCTTCTGTCAAGCTTCTAAAGCTTGTGGCAGGATCTCTAACTCTTCATGCCAGTGGGGTTTCAGTAGTCCTCAGAGATCATTATTTCAGATGAGGAGAAAATGGAATAACATATCCACCATGTATGCTGTGCAAAAAGATTGTAAAAAGCTAAACACACTAAACCTGGTTTTGCACAATTCAGGAAGCCCTTGTTATAATGAAGTGCCTTTTATAGGCACATAATTCTACAGAAACAACACTGCAAAAAAGAGAGAAGGTGTAAGATTTTCTGGCTTTGCATCATGTACATTTACACACTTGTGCAAAACTACATGCTAAGTGGATTACATAAAATGACAGGAAGTCAGAACAATAGTTTTATCCCAGTCTTGACATCTTTTGTAGTGAAGCTGGCTATATAGAAGGCTATAAGGGCTTGTTTGTTAAAAAATTTGTTTCATTTCACACAATGTAGTTTGTCTTATAAAAGGTATTACCCTTCCCTGACAACCTTTTCTTCTCTTATGTGGTAGAAGGTAGTGCAGAACCAATCTCTTGTATAGCTTTCTAACTATATATAGTCTTATGGAAAGTTTATTTCACCACACCCGAATAGATTCTTTAATCTGAGAAATTTCATCTGACAATAACATGCCAATGATAATCAAATGTTGTACCTATGAAAGGATGGGAATGTTTCTAAAAGCAGGTGTTACACTGGCTCATGCTGTCAAATCAGCATTAAAATATCACATTATCTATCAAAAAATTATATTTTCAGAGATTTAAATAAATGTCCTTGTATGTTTAATAAGGAGATTAAGATAATGAAATATAGCTATTTCTTGTGAAGCTAAGCTCATCTGGATGACCTAATCAGTTTGGCTCTTTTTATAGTGAATGAAGAGAAATAGACCTTTTTAGAATTTCACAGTTCATCCAATCTATTTTAGGTATCTACTTTAGGATGATATTAATCATACCCCGTAAGTTACTATTAATTCCAAAAGACAGATAACTGCTTTAGATATGGCTTTTTATATAGTCAATGCTGAGAGCTATTTAAAATGAATATTATCCATTTTGTCTGGAAATGTTTTGGGGTTTGTTTTGGTTTTTTTGTTGTTGTTTTTGTTTGTTTGTTTTTTATCAAAATGAAATTGCAGAGATTTGCAAATATTCACATGGAAACAATCTTTTCAAAATGGAATAATGATAAATGTCTATAATCCTTTTGACCTGTGTGTGATTATACATAGTTCTTCTGACCCATAAACTACACCTCTGTTAGTAAACTAAACTTTGTCAGGGAATAAGCATGAGTGTAGGAAAGTGATTGTCTAGACTGATGAAATGTTAGCATGCTTCTAGCTTGGTTTGTCTAGCACTGTCCCAAACAATCTCATGTGTAATGTAGTAGAGAGTGTGAGCTAAATTCCCAGGAAGTGTCTTGTAGACAGCCATGCTCTTTTGAAGGGTAATTGAGTTTAGCAGTGCACAACTGTGGTCAGAGAATTCTCATTTGTCTTGGGTGTTGATGTTTCTTAAGATAACAGTACGGATAAAGTTGTGGTGTCTGTGTGACAGAACAGCATTATTTTTTTGGATAGGGTTCTTTTCCCTTAGTCTAGGTACTTAAAATTCTGAGCTACGGTAGCCTACTATATAGAGAGAACCTAGACTCAGTTTATAGAAAGCTAGAAAATAAGCGCTGAAAATAAGGACTGAGTTATCTGACCATCTACCTAAATAAGAGTTTGTTTTCTTGAGATTCGTATTTCTCTACTAAAACAATAGCCTAACTCATTCAAATTCAGCTTTCTACTTTTCAGGAGCCCAAGTCATAACAGGTAGATCCCAACTTTTGTGCTCAATTTAGGAACAAAGAACACAAAGGCATTTTATATTTTCAGAGGACTCAGTTGTTGGACAGCTTTAACATCTGTACAGAAAGAAGAGCAAGGTATTCTACTCCCTGACATTTTTTCAGATGAGGTGGATCTTCTCAGCACCAGAACAAAGACAATGAGAAAAATATTATACCAACTCTAGCTTGTGCCTTTGTAAAATAATGAAAGGTTATCTATGGATATGTTACTTACCATAATGATGTCTGATTCTCTCCTAATTACTGAAGGACCTCATTCAATCATGGAATCATAGAATGTTTTGAGTTGGAAGGGACCTTAAAGATCATCTAGTTCCAACCCCATTGGGCAGGGACACCTTCCACTAGACCAGGCTGCTCAAAGCCCCATCCAGCCTGGCCTTGAACAAACACTTCCTGGGAGCAAGCACCCACAGCATCTCTGAGCAACCTTATTTAGAGACTGAGCTGAAAAAAGCAAACTGAAGGGAAGGCCATCAGCCTGATGGTCTTAATGAAGATATTCAGTAAAATAAGGGCAGCAAAATTAAAACCGTTTGTAGAGTTAGAATTAATTCCTTGGTCTGGGGTCATAGCAGTAATAGAGGAAAAAGACACAAATAAGAAGAATTTGGAGTTGAGAAAGATCAATTTGGAACCATTATATTGCCACAGGAAGTGGGCCAGAAGGCAAAAGGAGAGATTTAAAATACAACTTTACATTTTAGCAATGCTATATGGAGAAATTGCAGAGAGAAAAGGGTAAAATACGGAGCGAGCTGTAGCTGCTCAAAGTGGAACTGATCATTCCAGGGAGCACAGAGGGATCTGTTTATCCCATTCAGCATGTTAATAGGCCAAAAAGGGGAATACTAATTGGAAATGAGTATAGGAATATTTCTTCAATCATCAGAGAAGAAATGGAAGCCCTGCTATCTTGACACTAGGATGGATGAAATAACCTTTGCATTTTTTTTCCCAAGTAAGTTACCAGTATGGTCTACTGACCTCGTTATGGAGGTTAGAGGAGGAGGTGAAGGTCCCACCCAGAGCCACATACAGTATAGATACTTCCTTTTCTCTCAATAAATAAAAGAATAGAAGTGGTATAGATTAATAAATTACTCACTAATCACTTTTAGTATAGTGTAGATAATACACTTTCTTCAATAAACCTATGCCATAAACAAATATCAAATGAATAATTAATTCTTGGTGTTTCACTTTCTGATTTACCCCAATTGTATATAATTCATCTTTGGTCACTGTGGATGCCTCTAATGTAATTGAGTCATGAGCACATAATTTCTATCCAGATCAGGTTAACATATTTTGCTTGATATTTTATAAGTCTCTGTCTTTTGTTCTTCATTTCTCTTCCAATTTCTGCTTGCAGGTTTTGACTTAGTGAAGTGTGAAGATCCTGGCATACCAAATTATGGCTACAAGATCCGAGATGAAGGACATTTTATAGACACTGTCATCTTATACAGTTGTAATCCTGGCTATACAATGCATGGTAGCAGTATTATGGCTTGCTTAAGTGGAGATAGAAGAGTTTGGGACAAACCTTTGCCTACTTGCATAGGTAATATGGATTGTTACAGTGAAATATTTGAGTCTGGTGTTTCTAGAAAAATCCTAAATATTCCATCTTCCTATACTTTCTGATATGATAATGGTGTAAACATACTGTATATTTCAAGTAAATATTGTACTGGTTTAATGTGGACATAAAAGTCTGACTTCTCTGAAATAGATCACTGGTTATTAATGGCTACAAAAACTGCTGGGAAACATTTCTTTCTGTAGGGCAGCCTTTGATGAAAGACTGCTGCTTTGGTTCTGGGTCATTCAGTCTGGTATGCTATTACAGGTATTGGTATTACCTAAACACAAGCTAAGCAAGCTCCATCATAAAGCAAAATAAGATTTTATTTCTGCTTTATCTGTTTTCATCGTAAATTATTTCAGCATCTCGTTCCTATGCAGCTAAGTTGTGATTTTCATCTATCACTGGTGGATTGTTTTATCTATGTGTTCTTGAGTCATTGTTGCCATGCTAGGATACCCCACCTGTTAGAGCCTTGAGGTAGACCTTTTAATTAAATATCACATCTTCAAGTGTCTAAATCAGTGTTTCATTACAACCAAAATAAATATTAAATAGAGAAGTACTAGGTGAGATCCATGAAATAATTGAGCACCTGTACAGCTGTTGCCCATTGTACCTTTGCTAGGCAGTTTCTCTACTCTAGTTTTGCTTTCCAGTCCAGCTGTTACAAGTGGCTTCCTGAGCTTATTTCACATGCAGTTCCCATGTGTCCTGGGGAAGGTCTTTCTATGAGTTTTCTGTTGCTTAGTTTTTGCCTCTTCTGCCTGCTGCAGGCAGGCTGCCAACTGCTTTCAGCACTCACCTGATCTGCAGGTTCCTTGTTTGCTGCCTTCCTCCCATATGGGTGCTGCATCCTCCATTCTAGGAGCTGCTTCCTGCTGAACACATTCACAGACCTGCAGTCTACAAAGGAACAAGCTCTCTTCCTTTTAAAAGTTCATCTTACCCAGAGGGTAAGTGCCAGAAAAAACATGGAATCATAGAATCATACAGTGGTTCAGGTTGGAAGAGACCTTTAAAATAATGTAGTTCCAACCCTCCTGCCATAAGCATGACACCTCCCACTAGACCAAGTTGCTCAAAGCCTCATCCAACCTGGTCTTGAACACTATCAGGGAGAGGGCATTCACATCTTTCTGGGCAATCTGTTCTAGTGGTTCACCCCCTATAGTGAAGAACTTCTTCCTAATTTCTAATCTAAATCTACCCTCTTTGAGTTTGAAGCCATAACCCCTCGTCCTATCACTAAGAACCCTTTTTGAAAAAAATCCTTCCCCAGCTTTCTTGTAGGACCCCTTCAGATATGGAAAGGTCGCAATAATGTCTTCCCGGAGCCTTGTCTTCTCCAGTCCAAACAACCCCAACTGTCTCAGCCCATCATCATAGGAGAGAAGCTCCAGACCTCTGATCATCTTCATGGCTCTCCTCTGGACCCCCTCCAACAGGTCTATGTCCTTCTTGTGTTGGGGGCTCCAGAGCTGAACGCAGTACTCCAGGTGAGGACTCACCAGAGTGGAATAGATGGGGAGAACCACATCCCTGTACCTACTGCCCATGCTTCATTTGATGCAGCCCAGGACATGGTTGGCTTTCTGGGCTGCAAGTTCACATTTCCAGGTCATGCTGAGCTTCTCATCAACCAACACCCCCAAGTCCTTCTCTTCAGGGTTGCTCTCAATCACTCATCAGCCAGCCTCTATCTGTGCTTGGGATTACCCCAGGCCATTTTTTTTAAATGGGGGTTATATTTCCCCTTTTCCGGTAAGTGTGAATTTCTGCCATGACTTTTCAAATATGGTGGAAAGGGATCTTAGCAGTGAATATCAGTGAACAGAACTTCTGCTATCTTAGTAGAGGTGTTATTTTTCCCACTTGATTCTAGAATTATATCTGTAAGTGTTCTCTTATATATATGACAGGTCCAAACAACTCTTTCCAGTTTTGATTTAAAGACTTTTCCAGACTCTTTATACATTCAAGTCCTCAAGCTCTTCAGTTTAATTGGCTAGCTTCCTTTTCCTTTAAGTTTGCCCTTTTGAAGAGAAGAGCCATAATTAGTCCTACTGTTGCCTTTAATTTAAATTGTCATTACTTTAAGGTCATTTTCTGTAATATTTTCTTGTGCCTGTGTGCACAAGTAATATTTGAATTGATTATAAAATACTTGTGGTTTCAAGCTATTAGATAAATCCATCCATCTATGTATTTCCTTTTCTTAGTACGCTGATTCGTCTTCTAATCTATATATGGGATGTTAAAACCTCAATCATATAGTATTTAAAAAAAAAAAAAAAAATCATATATGTTCCAATCTGTTCTGAAAGAAGACAGGAAACCCAGTATCAAGTGAAGCTACAGAAAATTTCCTCTAGAACATCTTTCACAAGATATATTCAAAATATTTTTTTGAACAATATGTATGTTTTTTCATTCTGACTTTATTTAGTTTACAGTATCACTACCAGGTAATGCTCTCTCCACTCCCATATCTCTACTTGCATTTCCAGTTTTCTTCATTACAGTATACTTTTGGTCTTCTATATTCCATTTGTGATTGCTGCTTTATCTTTTTTTTTTCATTATACTTTGATTTTGTACCTTATATTACTAGATTTGATTTCTGTATTTTGTTGCTAAGCTTTTGGAATCACTTGTACCAAAAATCTCTTATTTCTTGACGATATTGCTTAATCTCTAACTGGAGTTATGTTCTGATATAAATGGAATAGTCAATTTTCTTTTAGTATTTTGAGACAGATTTTTTTTCTTGCTTTCTGTCTGTTCAGCCGCAAGGCTATCTTTCTATGTACCTTTGTCTCTTTGCATATCTATTTCTTTGCTGTCCTTGTTGCAATCTTTAAAATAAAATTTGGGGATTACATTAGGTTTTGTTTCTTTCCTGTTTTCAATTGTAAACTCTTCTGGATTATTAATTAGCTATCCAAAAAGTCAAATGTTCACCATTCAGAAAGTCTTCTGAAGTTGAAATAGCCTTTCACAAACAGACTGTTTCATTAAATTGTTACGTTTTTTCTACTGTTTTATGCACAGGAGAATTTGTCATGAAGATCCCAGAAAACTCAGTTAAGCATCTGCAGATCATTTAATGCACTTTTTTTTTTTTTTTCTTTCCTCCCTCTAGCGTTATTTGTATAATTTTTCTTTATTCAGTTTTGTCTTATACTATCACAGTTTATCTCTTGCTACTCTGATTTGACTGGTTTCCTTTTCTTCCTTTTACTTAACTTGTCATGAACTTCCACACGTCACTTACTTTTTTAGACACATTTTCATAGTATCATCTTGTTTGTGGAGAGCTATTCTATTTTCCTTGTGTTTTAGATCAGCATCTAACATTTGCTGTTCTTTCCAGAGATATTTACATTCATCATTGTCTTTCTTTAGTCAAATCAATCTCACTCACAAAAATTTCCAGTCATATTGCAAACATCCTACACCAAGTCATTTTCAGCAGTTCACTGACGTATTAGTTTTCTATGTTCTAAGCCCTAATGAAGAAGGTCAACAAAGTCCTGTTATTACTCTCTAGAAGATTATTTAACTTGTTTTAATATAAATCACTTGTATTGGTTATAGTATAGCTACTTACTTTATATTGTATATTCTTTGAGGTCGTGATTTTACAGTGTGCTCATTTCTGTATATTGAACAACATACTTTTTGGTTTATTTAATTACTTTTCAAATTTTACTTTTGATCTGATCCTAAAATAGATATTGTGGGGTTTTTTAATATATTAACTATATAATGCATTATCCCAAATTTTATAATGTATTTTGTTTCTAAATGAGTCTTCTCAGAAATCCAAAGCGAAGTGTCAATAAGTTTCAGTTTAAATAATTACATTTTCACTGAGTTATATTGATTTCTTTGCTAAACGCAGGACTATAAGAATAATTTCTTTATCTGTAGCTATCTATCACAGTGATTATTGCATTCTGAACTTTCTTGTTTAATTAAAATTAACTGAAATCTTAGGCAATGGTTGATTTGCAGAAATTATGTACTAAAGCAGTTTTCTGCTTTGGTTCTATAAATAATATGTAGTGTTTTGAGTGACCAGACTAGCAGGATAGGTAAGTAAATCAGTCACCGTTTTTCCTCTACCGTTATTTTGCTTCCTGGTAACAATTTGGCTGTCAGCAGTGACTTGGTGGCATGTATAAGACTAATTATTTTTTAACAGTGTTGCTAATAGATTATTTGGTGCCACTGCCATGGTTCTTTCATCATCTCTGTCTTACCCTGTGCTTGCTGTACAGCTGTGCTTAGAGTACACTGTGGTATTTCTTTATATTTTTTTTTAATACTACTACTTGTAAGACAACAACTGTAAATGAAATAGGAATTCAGGTTCATCACTTAACTCAAGAGTTGCAGATTTTTTTGGTTCAGTGTCACCTGACTGTTAACACAGTTCTAGTTCCAGTTTCAACAGTGTCTCTTATACTGGCCAGACAACAACATGGTATTCTAAAGAGGCAACATGACAGTCATTTGATTCAGGATGCTTAGCATTGCAATTGATCTCTCCACAAAGTTAAGACAGCATTGATAATAAAAATGTTTTAAAGCAGTTACATACTTTCAAATCATATCTTTCTGATTTACTCTTAATTTGTAGGCATATGAAATTATTATTTTTTTTTATTATTTTTAATACTAAAGGAAATTACCAGGCAAACCTAACTGCTTTTTGAAATAATTAAACTTTAAGTTATATAGAAGCAACTTGAAAGCATTAGACTAAAGGCACTTTGGCATTAGAACAACAGAGACTGTGTTACTTAGAAAAGACAGACATGCTAGGTGGGGTATTTCTGAAGAATTTTTCCTCTCCTGCTGATGCCAAAATTGTGCTTTTGTAGTCTCAGTTCATATTGAGGTACTCTTTTCAGTAAAATAACATGATCACAGAAGTATGGTTTATTGCTTTATAACAAGGTAGGAATTAGATTATTATATGCACATTTTAAACTTGTGGACAGGTCCTGGTTTGTACGTATGTGTGTTACCTCGGAGTATTAGGTCATTCTGTTAGCTTTTTACAAGACAGAGAAATGTGGAATGGACAGAAAAATGAAAGCACAAAATATTATGGTATTGTTAAAAATAAATGTAATTCTTACTTATTTTATAGCTGAGTGTGGTGGTCGAATTCATGCTGCTACATCAGGGCGCATTTTGTCCCCTGGTTACCCAGCACCATATGACAACAATCTTCATTGCACTTGGATTATTGAAGCCGATCCAGGAAAGACAATAAGGTACATGCTTAATTTCAGTATTTATTGTTGATCAGTATTTTCTAACATAGTCTATGTCTACGTCTATGTCTCTTCTACGCATTTTTTTTTAATTAACACCCTACATTAGTAAAGTTGATAGTTGTCATTCTGGCATTTATGAGTGAGATTCCTCTAGGGAATGTGGTTATCTACATTGTGTGCACTAGGCACCTAATTCAGAACTGTGAATTCTGTTAGATAATATGTCCTATAAATCTTCAGTATGGAGGCATGGCACACTGCTGTATTTTTATAGCTGTAAACAAGCTAAAGTGCCAAGCTGTAGTTTTGGTTTGACCTTGTCTGGATGCCAGATGCCCCCGAAGCTGCCTGATAACTTCCCTCCTCAGCAGCACAGGAAGAGGAGAAAACAAGATGGAAAAAACCTCACAGGTCAAAATAAAGGCAGTTTAGCAAAGCAAAAGCAAAGTCTGCACACAGCAGCATGAGCAGGTGATGTCCAGTCACCAGGATGTAGAGCTTCAGTACGTGTAGGCAGTCGTTCCAGGAGACAAATGTAATAATAACATAATAATATTATAATATAATAATAATATAATAATAATACCTGTCCTTCCTCCAACTTTCTGTTAGATTTTATTGCTGAGCGGGTATCATATGGCATGGAATATCAATTTGGTCAGTTTGAGTCATCTGTCCTGGCTATGTTCCCTCCCAATCTCTTGCCCACACCCAACCTCCTGGTGAAGTGGGAATGTTGGAGAGAGAGTCTTGATACTGTGTGAGCACTGCTCAGCAGCAGCCAAAACACCCACACCTTTCTAGCTACCAGCAAAAAGCATATCACTATGAGGGTTGCAATGGGGAAAAGAAACTCCATCAGTCAGATTCAATATGATTGGTAACTGTGGTTTCAAAATTCTTTCCTTGAGTCATTGTAATGTCATTCTTTTATATTTTACTGTCACATTCAACATAATAATTTGTTTTAAATCAAATATAAATTCGGCACCATTTCTCAAATACATTATCTCAAGCAGGTGTAAAGTTCCTGGCTCTCTGCCAGCAGTGCTCAGACATCAAGCATCTTGGACCATATTGGCTATCTATTGGGAGCTATTTTTTGGTCATGAGTGCTTTGTTCTTCTAAGGACATGGCAATTAACTACAGCATCAGAGAAGATTAGTCCTATAAAACTTTATATACAACTCTGAACGGTTTTCATTTTCCATTTCTGCTCTTTTCTTTCATGTCATTATTAACACATATAAAATTTTGAATTATATAACTAATAGACATTTTTTCCCATAATCATTTGAGTAATAAGACTACCAGCCTCTCAGAAGAGATTGAAAATAATCAAATTTGAGAAAAATTATGAGATTTTAATAACACATTCATACAGGACTGAGAGAATACTAATAGATATAGACTGGAAGATTTCTTCACATAGAGTAGGCAGCCTAACAGAAAAGAGAATAAATTAGAATACAGAAAATGAGACAACAACTGGTGACTAGTGCATGAAATAAAGCTGCATGCCAAGAACTGAATGATGGAATATAGAGCTTTTATTTCTGTAATGATTTATGGAAAGATGATGGAAGGATTCAAGTACTCAGGCAGAAGGAAATTAGTAATACAAGAACTTTTAAAACAGTTTTTCCTCATCAGTTTGACATACCGACAAGAAAGATTATCATACTTTGCTGTTGATGCATAGCTAAATCACTTAAGTGAAAGGAACACCAATCTTTAAAGACTTTCATCTCAATTTTGCTGTTGCAACACAGAGGTTCAAAAACTTTGAAATGGCAAATTCTGTTCACTATCTAAGGTAGTTTGTCCACTCCTAACATTAAGTTGTGAAAACAAGAATGCAACAAAAGCATTTAACTTCTAATCAAGATAGATAATCTTAATAAGTATAATTTTAAAATAATTTATTGATATGCTTAACGATATGCAACAGAGATTGGTTTTATACTTCAGTGACTGGGTATGTGATTTCCAGTAAACGTATTACTTCAGAATATTAGCTATTTATTTAGAGCAAAAAGTTATCAAATATTAACTTGTATCATTATTCAGTTTATGTGGACAATAGTTTTAACTATCACTTAAATGAAAGTTATTACTTTTTAAAATTAAACTGGCAAAACAATATAAGCAAATGGCAAGTTATTCACTGGGAGGTGTTTTTTTTTTCTTTTTTGATTATAGTAATGCCATTTCACTAAGCCAAATAACTAAGTTACTCCATGATAGGTGGTTTCACCATCATTTACATTTAAATGACAATTTAAAAATTCATTATTTTAAATTAATGGCAAAAGTAACAAAGACATATCAACACAATACTATTTGAAAAAAAAATATACGTATTAAATGTCTTAAATGTTAAAGGTGTAAGCACTCAGAATATGAAGTCAGTACACATATTCTGACTAATAACATACCGTTCTTGAATACTTTTCTAAATCAAATGCTTCAGGTGGAGATAACTAGAGCTTAATCTATTAGAACATAATTTTATAGTTTTTGAGTGTTTGCATAAGGCAAAGAGGATAATACATTTTCTGGGTTTGTAAAGGAAAGGCAATGCTATGCTGACAGAATTTCCTGTTTATGTACACTACTGTCCAGTTACTACTGCTTTTTTTTTTTTCAATTTTAAATGATTCAAGCCTATCAGTGTTCTTGGTATCCTCATTTGGAGAGGAAATCTTTGATGAAATCATGGTTCTTATCCCTTAAAATATCTACCATAAAAGTAAGTTATTTTATAGAACTAGTACTATATGCCCTGTAATGATGTTTTTGTAATTCAGTCATTTAGAGAACAGAGTAGCACCTCTCTTACAAGATCATTTCATCCAACAGGAAAGGTGGATAATCTGCAGGACCACCAGCCCTTCTTTAGTCTTAAACAACATCTCAAAACTATGTACAGTTTGGGAATGATTACTTGTAGTTTTGTGTAATTGTTTTTAAGGAGTAACGTACAGTGCTTTTACTTTTTCTTTGCAGTCTGCATTTTATTGTTTTTGACACGGAGGTTGCTCATGACATCTTGAAAGTATGGGATGGGCCTATTGAAAGCAGCATACTTCTGAAAGAATGGAGTGGCTCAGCCCTTCCAGAGGATATTCACAGCACTTTCAACTCATTAACATTACAATTTGATAGTGATTTCTTCATCAGCAAATCGGGCTTCTCCATTCAGTTTTCAAGTATGTAAATATATTTTCATCTCAAATACAATAATTATATACACTATTTGTAAACATTATTCTTATATATACTGTTTCTCCTCTTACCACTTCCTCTATTAAAAAAAAAAAAAAGTAATTATTTTATATATTTAAGTAGCTATGACTGAAAAGATTTTTTTAATTTCCTTTGAATATTTAAGTCTTCTTATTCTTGTTTTGTAAAGCAACTACATGCATACCATTACATAATTAGCATTATTTAACAAGTCAAAATGGTTTTGTACATACATAAATTTTCTTCAGTACTGACAGTTTTAAATGTTCCTACCAGTGCTACCTAATAATATATTATTTTGTGTTTATACTTTATGCTGTTTGTTTTCATTTTCCTCACAGAACTGATTGCATGATGCATCATTTTTATGACCTTAACCACTGTTTTTGTACATGA
The DNA here is from genome assembly GCA_024611175.1 of Megaceryle torquata. NCBI lineage: Eukaryota > Metazoa > Chordata > Aves > Coraciiformes > Cerylidae > Megaceryle > Megaceryle torquata. Next base: position 35,533 of record JANIJG010018770.1, read on the forward strand.
TTAAACCGAAGAATAAAATACATCACCATACTGAAATACTTCAAAAAATTTGCTATTAATAATAAATTTCATCTTCAGGTCTAAAGTGAAAGCTCCTCTGTATGCAGAGGTGCCATGATTCATATTGTATGAGTGATCAATATTGTAAAACTGAGTATGGGGAGTTTTTCTGTGATACTATTGCTGAAGTGTTAAAACCTGAGTAGGACTGCCCAGAGACTGTTGTTGTCTTTGTCTCAGTCTTTGTATCCTTATATGTCCAGATATAACGTGCAAGTGCATTTTGGCTTAGGAACATAGAAAATTATGAATTACTAAAATGTGTGAGAGTAGGAGTATGTTGTAACACCCTCACTGTAGGTGCTGTCATCAGAAGTAGAGGGCACTAACAACCTTTCAGTCATCATTATTTGCATAAGGAAATATACTCTAGGGGTTTCCTGGTCTCTCAATAATTCATTTTGCGTTTACCAGTTTACTTTGGTTTGCTTGAGTTTTCTGAATGTTGTACCCTCCAAACCACACTCTTTCATCAGCCCTAAGGTACATAGTTAAATGTATGCAAAATCAATTAAAGACAAAGATCAGAATAAATGTTTCTAAAATTTCTGAGCAACGTGGTATACAATGTACTGCTTTTCATGCTATTTTAAGAACGTTAAATTTTACATTTTTGGAAAGGAAGGGGGTTTTTACTTTGATGGGGTTAGCAAACACATTTTATGTTGTGTTATATTAAAATACTTATAGGTTTATGCAGAAATCTAGAAAGAAAGAAAAGAAAAGAAAGAGAGAGAGAAAGAAAGGAAGGGAGGAAGGAGGGAAAGGAAAGGAAAGGAAAGGA
>JANIJG010018771.1:0-33430 GCA_024611175.1 Megaceryle torquata
CCTCTGGCAGGGGGGTTGGACTAGATGATCTTTCAAGGTCCCTTCCAGCCCCGGACATTCTATGATTCTGTGATCACATATTTTTGTTCAAAAATCATAACTGAACTCTTACAACCACCCTCTTGTTTATAGTAACGGATTCTTCAGAGCATTAATATTATTGTTATTTTTCCAATGTTTCCACTCGAATACAGCATTAGATATAGTTCTGTGATTTCTAACAAGTTGTCACACCTGATGGTGACTTCAACTATTTTGAAGAAGTTCAATTTCATCCTATTATCTTTATTAACTAAACTTCAGGTTACTGCCTTGGCAGAAGTCACATCGGACTGATAAAAAGTAAGAGGCATAAATCTTTCTAAAACTAGTTCCAGGATGAAAAGTCTTTCCTGGGGACTGTTAGAAGCTCATTTTTATGCCTTGTTAGAAAAGATGAAGTGGCCGTTTGACACAAAAAGAGTCTCATTAAAACTCAGATATCAGTGAATTCTCTTGATCAGGATTGATTTCTATTTCATTGCTTTGTGCTTAATTGAGGAAAAAGGAATCAGTATTGGAGTAAACTAGCCAAAGGTTATTCATTTAAGGACAATAGTATCTGCTTAATGAAGACACCTCACAGAACAGCTTTTTGTTCTGATGAAGACATACACCTGGTTACAGGTTTCAAACCAATTCTTACTCAAATCAACAGGAGCTTTCTCCACCATCTTCAATGGTTGTTGATTCAGCCTGCAGAAAGGATGCTCCTTCATATATGAAAGTGTTCCTAGATCACTCTGGGGTGTTTTGAGGGAAATTACTAGTTCAAATAGAAGATGCAGGAGCCCATGACATGATATGGCCTAACAGATTTCTGAGGTAGGCAAAATTTTTGGTATCCAAGATAGGCAATATTTCAAAATGGCAGAAGTCAGGAGTTATTTCTAAGAATTTCTGCATAATGCTCATTTATTTAAGTCAGTGTACTTAGCTGTGAATTACAGGTGTACATGTAACCATCCACAGAATAACAGGAAGGTTGGCTCTTATTTGTTTTTGAGAGTGTACTTAAATAAAGAAATAATGTGGGCCAATAAATAAGAGCAGAACTCTGAAGGATTAGTAAAGTTTTTGTTGCTTGTTTGGTTTTTTTTGGTTTGGTTTTCCACAAGTGCTGACTAAAGGAAGTATTACTAGAGAACTATCACACTAAATTTCACCAAAGGTCTTGTTAACTCCTGTAAGAATGTTTGAAAAATTGTTAATTTTAAGAAATATTTGAAGAGTGAGACAGTAAAAAAGAGTAAGGAACAGTAAAACTATTTATCTGAACAGAGCTACATTGATAGAGACATTATTAGAAAAGAAATAAAGTACCAATAGCTTTGGTGTCACAGACACTACATGTGCAACACATTTACAGATGTTCACAGTAAACTGGGGTTGCTTTCACAATTAAGTAATACTATAGCCTTTTAAAACTATTGCTTTGGTGCATTAATTTCCCTATAAAATTTCTTTGTCAAGTGGATAAAGTGGAATTCGAACAAAGAATCATTAAAAAAAAAAAAAAATTCAACAAACCCCTAACCCATAAATAATTAAAACTATTTAGGAAGGTAATCATGGTAAGTCATGCACCTAGAAACAAGATCCATCCATACATGGACAATTATGATTGTAAGTAGCCTAAGACTGTCTAACTTTCTAACTGGGTCTTACTTTAAAACTTAAAACATCGTTAAGTTAGAACATCTTTAGCTTAAGCCATCGTTAAGAACTCAAGAATGAAAGTTCTTTAAATTTTAGTCCTCTGTCTGCACCAATCTAAGCCAGAGAGGTGGATTTCATACCATTGAGGGAGGAAATAACGGATGCTTAAGTTTTCCAGAGTTGGCAAATAGCTGGTTTGATTTCTCAGAGGGATATAGAAGGGAAAACAGCAGCAGCAGCCTTCAGTAGGCTGAGTTAAGAGCTATTAACTGATAGGAAATTTGATGCAAGCTGATGCTTAAAGTCTGTGTTCTAACTCTAAATTTACCATGATGGCTTCCTTCCACTTACATTACCTCTGCAAAAGACAGAAGCCTGTATTTCTACAAGAAAGGCTGCGTGTGCTGGAACGTGTGAGGTAAGTTGCAACCTACCAATGTGGAGCTTGAAGCTGATGGTAGTCAGTATAACCATGAGGGTATGTGATAGTCAGCTGACCTTACTAAAGGTGATGAAGTCTCCCTAGAACTCACAGCTTCTACCAAAACATTGTAATCGCTGGGTTACACTCTCTTTGTCACTTGATTTCTCTCTTTGAATGCTACATTCTTTCCTGCACTTTGACACAATGGTGAGAGGTTAAGTAGTTGTCATGACATAGCCTTTTTCTTGGTTGGTTGGATACATTATTCAGGGGAAAGAAGTTTGGGGTTGGATTTGTCAGCATAAAAGATAACTGAACTGATGTTTCACATGGTCAGAAGCTTCTAGTACCACTAGGGTATGAGAAAACTTATAAAATTACAAGAAATGAGTTATTACTATGTTTTTACCAGGATCCTATACAGGCTGCCAGTACATCCACTGGTATGTTTATACTATGTGCCTCTGACAAACTTCTAAATCCCCAGGAGGATTACAAGGCATGGGGAATCTATTAGGACCAAGTAGATCTGTACATATGTGAAGAAGGGACACCTTAGGCAGTTTTCAATTTGAAGTGAAGAGTTACTGGCATCTAGAGACCTTTGTTGTAAAGCAGTTAATGAGTGGCAGACGTTCCAGTTGCATTTTTGGACTTTGGATCTACAGTCCACTGAAGTACTATTCTGGATTTGGCCTGTAATTGCTAAATGCCAGGTGTCTTTGAATATGTTCTTTCTCTAGCTGATGATTCTTAATTCAGACTGTATCCAGTTTTTGAGTGAGTATAAAATGACACAATGTTAATGTATCCTACTATTGTTCATGCTTGTGCTTTTGAATGGGAAATTAATTTGAACACTATCTTAAAGAATGCCAGGTAAATCTTGCATAATGCCAGCTTCAAGAGAATTCATGGGCTATGGTGAGAAGAAACTTCTTTGGGATCTCACAGTTTTGATCCCCTGTGCTAAGCCCTGTTTGCTTTTAACCACTTCTTAAAATATGTAAATCACTTGTCTGACAAAATAAGCAGAAATTGCTAGTATCCTTCAGTTAGATATAGCACATCTGCATTTCTACAATTTTCATACTTAGTCTTACTAATTTTGTCCACCCAACATCCCTATTAGAATGAATTCTAAATCTAAAAGCATCATTCCTGTTATTGCATATATTACAGTGCCTATGGGCATATCAGCCCAGAACTTTTAGAGTGCACAGTTCTGCACAAAGAGAAAAGGCCCAGTATTAGAAAAAAATATCCAAACAATGACTGAGTATTATTGCCATGCAATTGGCAAGTTGAGATGAACAGCATTTTTGAAACTCTTATCTAAAAACTTTTAAAATTCTGAATATAAAAATAAAGATAACAATTTAAAGGAACACACATCTCATACCCAGACCAACCTAGTCTGATTCATGATAGGATAAGCTGGAAATACTTGAGTTAAAAGAGGAAAACAGATGCAAATTACTTTCTCTGTGCTGTGAAGTAGGTTATCTCTGCTCCTGTCCAACTCAAATGGGTGAATGTAAACCACCCGTGCCTATAAATAATTATGCCTTAGTGGGTTGGATGGGGGGATGGTGAACAGAAGAAATACTTTTCATCTGGTGGAAGTTGTGTATTAAAACTGTTCTCTGCCTGTGGCATTTTAACCTATAACCAGAGCATCCTAACCTGCTGTGCTTCTTTTCCACAACCACAACCAGCAACTTCATATGCACTGGGTAATACACCTGAATAAGCAGGTTTTGGAAAAAACTTAGGAGACAAGGGTAAAGTCTAGTCAGCAAGAATTGTACTTTGGCTTCATGGATGTCAGGTCCTACTTCCTTTAATTAACTCATGGAGAATTGGTGTAATAGTGTACAGCTAATCCTTCACTTTATCTCTGGGTTTAGACAGAAACAATGAGTCATGCTGATCACAAAAAGTCTCCTTGCCCAGCTAGATGAAATACTGAAAACAGATCAAAATCCTTCTTTACAAGAGATGAAACAGAAAGGGCCAGAGAAGGAGAAAGTAATCCTGACAGTACCCTCAGGAAAGGAAGAAAAGAAGAAACTGAGCATGGAAGGACCAAAGTGGAAATTGAGCTGATAAGTGGAAGGAAGCTTTCATTCTCACATTTTCAAGGACCTAGATGTTTATTCTCCCTTCCCTAAAATTAATCTCCAAGGTCATTCACCCATGGCAATCTAACAGCACCCAATGTTCAGACTGAAAACTATTCCAGACTCAAGTGTTACATGACATTTTGAGTCCTCTCTGACATATATCATATACATCACATGCATCATTCATCTTGACTTTTCCAGCAATTTATTTACTGTTCTTAACTCCTTCTTATTTGAACAGGACGTCACTGTTTTATTTGCCATCTGTGAGCTCCATATGGTCACAGCTAATGAAAGCAAGTAGTCTAAAAAAGATGACACCATTAAATAACCTTTGTTTGATTAAATACACATCTACTTCTTTTAGACTATCCTTGCCATCATTAAATGTCAAGATATATAGTGTTCTAGCATTATTTGAGGACCACAGGGTTTGGGATAGCTGAAAAAATAGTTGGATGTCGTTACAACTCCAGAGATATTTGCTAAAGACTATTCAAAGTTAAAGACCTGCTGTATCTTTTTCACTCAGATAAGATACATTCATATTAGCAGCTTTCCCTGAATCTCCAGCTCCATCAGAAACAAAAAAGTGATAGGCCATCACATTTTTTGTCTTCTATCCTTAGACACTTGGACAACTCAATCCATACAGCTTATCTCTGATTCTGTGATCTCATTTATGAACCCACTCATCTTGGTGGGATGAGCAGCATGGGGAACCTCTGGTGATCTCAGGCACCACAAACACCACTGTGTTTGAGCGCATCAGAGGAATGAACAACAACAAAATCAGCTGCATCTCCCTCTCACTTGTCTGTCTCATCAACATCCCTTGCATTTAGTAAACAATAAAATATTCTTATGTCTACATCCTTAGCAATGAGACCTTTCAGATCCACACACTTTGCCTTGCCCAGAGGAAGCCTTAGCAACCAGAATAGCATCTTCAAGGTGTCCTGGTGGAGTTCTCCAAGATGCTTTCTCTGAAAACTCTTGAGAAAAAAGGCCAGGATTTGCTCCTAATATATTTTTAAACTTCAGGGATATAACTAAGGCTGGCTTACATCTGTGAAACCCCATTAAAGCTCAGACAGACAGAGTCAGGACTTTTTAAGATAGTGGGTTTCCAAGTTTGATTTTTATAAATGAGGTTGAAGTGGATGCTGGCTATACATGGCTACAGAACTGCTACTGTACACATGAATAGTGGTTTTAATGATTTGTGAAAATCCCTAGGGTGTTGGATGAGGTTTTAAATATTGTTTTAAAATACATTAAATGAAAATAATGAAATAACTTGTGGTTTTTACAAGGCAACTAAAAAGGCTATGTAATTAGAATGAGGGATAATATACAATTTTTAATTGTGGCCCTGGTGTTCTTTATAATGAAGTCTGAGTAATTAGTGGGATGATGACTGAGTACTTATTACTTAGTATGAGGTTTGTGTTCCATTACACAAAACATCAATCACTGTTTCCCCATGACAGCTGTTGTGGCAATCTCTCTTCTTCTCTTTTCCAGTGACTCTGTTTGTACATTTGTAGAGTTCCCCCAATTTTTGATTAAACTTTTTACTATGTGCCTTGAGTGTTTCGACAAGTGAGGCCAAACTCTCATATAATATAGCATGAATGACTACTAAAGGGTTATATATTTTTCCCTTTTGATAAAATTCCTTGTATTGAAAGGCATGCTGCCAAAATGGCAAGTTTAACAGATTTTTAGCATAGCTGTGCATCTATGAAATTTTTATACTATGCCAATCTATTACAGAGTTTAAAAGGTCTTTTTGTGTCATCTGATAAGCTATTTTTACTAACCTCTGTTAATGTATTTTTCCCACTTTCCCCTGTTTTTCAAGAATTGAGGCCATGGGAAAACATCATCTGAGGTTGTCTTGGCTGAGCCTCTCAAGGGTTTTGAAAGGCAAAAATTGAGTGTTAGATTGGTGTTTAATTAGGAGCCAGTACAAAAGAAATGCTTTTCTCATCACATTTTTGTTAGCAAAGGGTCTATTTCCCTCAACACTGCTTCAAGTTTCTACTGTATCCATGATCAGCGTGAACTTTATTGCAGTGAGGGCAGGCTACTTTTAAATGGATGGGTTATTTAATGGTCTAACAGTATGGCCCTTCTTTTTCTGATTGGGGAAAAGGTAAAGAAGTTTTTTTATTTCTTCTTGCTATATATATTTCTCTATGAAAGACATGTTAAAGAACAAGCCAGAGCATTTTTAGTGACTGTTCAACAACTGGCACTCTAATGGTAATGGAAAGGTATTAACTGCCTCTTCAAAGGTTGAGTGCTCCTCAGCATTGCCTGGCTAAATCCAAGACAGCTGTTCTTCATTCAACATCTGATATCATTCAGGCCTTGAGGACTGACATAGTGTTTAGGGTGAACATGAAAAATGACAGTGTCTTCTCAGTAAAACTAACATGTAAGATCATAGCACCTCCTTGCTCACCAGCCACTCCAGGGCATCCAAACAATACTGCTGTCAATTTTCTGTCAGAGTGCTTAATGGCCAGGCTGAGATTAACAAGCATCCCTTTATGACACACACTAGTAAGGGACAAACCATGTGTATATGATATAACAAAAAGAATTTTTATCAGCTGCAACAAACAACGGCCTGCTGTGATACCGTGTAATATGCAAAGACACGTATTCATCTTTACTGACTGGATGTATATTGTGAGTAGAGGTAAAGCAAAGAGCTAGGTAATTGCTGTCAGTACTGAACTGACCATGGCGAGGAACCTCGTGGCTGTACTAACCACAGCCAACACCACAAAGGTCATTTTAAGATGCACAGATCTGACAGTCTAACTTCATAGCAGCATCTTTCTATAACCAGGAAGAACAATAGGAAAAGGGCCTTTTCTGTAGACACAAACAGACTAAATACAGGAAATGGTTCTGCTCTTTATATTTTTCTTCCTTTCTGCTGCAGAAGCAGAAAAAAAGCTGATTAACATAAGAGCTGTAGTGACTGTTAGATAACACACTTGGTCTGAACTCTGCAACTTTTATTTTCTAATAATTTAACTTTTTTTTTTTGATATTTTTACTCCATATTCAAGGACCAGTGAAAGACAATCTTATTGCACAAGAAGGCATCTTCATTAGACAAATGAGACATGTAAATATTACCAGTCTGAAGCATAGAGTCAGTCCTGAAAAGATGCTGATCTGCAGTTGTTAACTTGTTTGAGCAGGTCAAATGAGTAAGGAATCTTCTCTGACAAGCACTATTGCTTGTGCTCAGGTTCACTCAGGCAGCCAATTTCACTGGCCTCAAGGTAACTTTGCACAGTGCTGATGACCTCAATTCTTATTGATTTAAAATAGAATCATAGAATTGTTTTGGCTGGAAGAGACCTTCAAGATCATCAATCCAACCTTATTCCTAGCCCTGTCAAAACCACTAAACCATGTCCCTAAGCACAACATCTACCTGGCTCTTAAACACGTCCAGAGAGGGTGACTCCACCACCTCCCTGGGCACGCTATTCCAATGCCTGATGACCCTTTCAATAAAGAAATTCTTGTTAATACTCAGCCTAAACCTCCCCTGGTTCAACTTCAGGCCATTTCCTCTTGTTCTATCTACTCTAGGATGTAACCCATCCAGCCCCATAGCTTTACGCACATTGATGTTGAGCAGCAGGTCATGGACCATCTCCTCCTGAACTGTAGGGAGGACATTGTGTTCCTGGCCCCTCTCTCTTGGCCTGGGGGACTGACTTTCCCCTGTGTAAGTGTTCCCCTTACTAAAGACTGAAGCAAAGAAGGCACTAAGCACCTCAGCCTTCTCATCTCTTTTTACTGTATTTTCTCCTGAATCTAGTAGAGGATGGAGGCCCTCCCTGGCCTTTCTGTTGTTGTTAATGTGTTTATAGACATTTTTCTTGTTGCTTTTTACCTATAAAGCCAGATTAAGGTCTAGTTGAGCTTTTGACGTTTTAATTATTTCTCTGCATGACCTAACAACATTCTTATAATCATTGTCTGCCCCTTCTTCCAGAGGCCATAGACCCTCCTTTTTTTCCCCTGATTTTTGAGACAAACCTCCCTATTCAGCCAGGCCAGCCTCCTTTGCCACCAACTTGTCTTACGGCTCGTGGGGATGGCCTGCTCCTGTGCCTTTAAGATTGCCTTCTTAAAAAATGTCCAGCCTTGCTGGACTCTGACATCTTTCCAAATTGACTCCCAGGGGATTCTAGCAAGTGATCTCCAAAGCAAGTTGAAGTCTGCCCTTCAAAGTCAAAAGCGCCAGCATTGCTGCACCCCTCCCCCCTCCATGGTCACTATTCCCTAGATGGCCTCCAACTGCCACATCCTCCACCAGTCCTTCCCTGTTCACAAACAAGAGGTCCAACAGGGCACCTTCCCTGGGTGATTCACTTACTGACTGCGTGAGGAAGTTGTCCCCTACACTTCTAGGAACCTCCAGGATTGTTCCCTCTCTGCTGTGTTGCATTTCCAGGAGATACATGGGAAGTTGAAGTTCCCCATAAGAACAACAGCAAGTAACCTCAAGATTTCTCTTAAGTGCTTACAGAATATTTCATCTACCTCACTGCTCTGGCTGGGAGGTCTATAGCAGACACCCACACCAGTATCAGCTTTGTTGGCCTTGCCCCTTAACCTGACCCAAACACTCTCAACCTCATCATCACTATGCTTAAGTTCTGAGCATTCATAACAATCCCTAACATACAGGGCCACCCCACCACCCCTCCTTCCCTGTTTATCCCTCCTAAAGAGCTTGTAGCCATCGACTGTGGCACTCCAGCTGCGTGAGGCATCCTACCACATTTCTGTGATAGCCACTATGTTATAGTTTTCCTGTTTCATCATGGCTTCAAGCTCATCCTGTTTGTTGCTCATACTCATAGATGCACTTCAGATGAACTAATGATCCCAGCACTCAGTCCCATTTCCTACCAGACACCTCTCAGATGCTTCCCTGACTTCTAAAACATCAACAACTGCCTCTACCTCTTCATTTCTCATTACATATCTATCCCTTGTCTCCACTGAGAGGACAGAGCAAGAGTCCTCACTAGCACACCATCCCGTAGGCCCTGGCATGCTTCCCCTGGGCTTACTCAGGGCAGGCCCAGTTATATCCCCTTCAAAACTAGTTTAATGCTCTATCAGTGAGCCCTGCTAACTCCTGCCCCAGAATCCTTTTCTCCCCCCTCTGTGACAGGTGCATCCCATTTGTTGCCAGCAGCCCAGGTATCTTGTATATCAACCTGTGATCAAAAACCCCAAAGCCCTGCTGATAACACCAATCCTGGAGCCATGAATTAACCTGATTATTCTTCCTGATAATTCCCTCATTCATCCCTGCCACTGGAGGGATAGAGGAGAGCACAGCTTGCACCCCTGATCCCTTAAGCAGCTTCCCCAGGGCCCTAAAAGCTCCCTTCACTGATTTTGGGCTTATAGGAGCGACATCATCACTACCCACCTGAAACACCAGAAGTGGATAATAATCTGAAGACTTCACCAGGGTGGGGAGTTTGTCTATCACATCTTTAACTCGTGCCCCAGGGAGACAACAGATTTCCCCAGTAAGTAGGTCTGAAGGGCATATTGAGCCCTCCATCCCCCTCAGGAGGGAGTCACCCCCAACAACTCATCTGGTTTTCTTTATGGAGCCAGTTTTGTTGCTTGCCCTGGGGCAGCTTGGTCTTGGTGGTACCTCTGGCCTAGGTGAACTATCCACCCCTCCCATCAGTCAGTTCCTCCTGCAGGGCTCCATACCTGTTCTGCAAGAGGATCTGGGAAGGTGAGGGAGGCCAGGAGGGGATTCGCCTGCCTCCCCAGCAGGGACCTGCTTCCATTTCCCCCCTTACTTTGGTCCTCTCCTGCCTGGTGGCAAGAGAGGAGAGGATCCTCTGCTTCTTGTGAAGCCTCCCCACTCCGCCTTTGTCCCAGGGAGCGACTCCACCAATATACCTTCCTCTCACACTCCTTGATAGTCCTTAACCTCTCCACCTCCTCACGTGGTTCTACCACCCTGCTGAGCAGATCACCCCCTGCTCACAGCGGACACAGCAGTTATCACAGCAGCCGCTCGCTACCAGTGAAAGGCTCAGGCAATCCCCAGAGCCTGCGACCCGGACAGCCGCGCGTGTCCGTGGCAGCTCTGTCGGGGTTCCCGCAGCCATTGCGGCGAGTGCTGCGATCGCCGCCGCCTTCCACCGCGCGGGGACCACGGCTGAGCTCTGCCGCGCGCCCTGCCCGCGGTTTTCAGCGGGAAAGCCCCTGCCTGCTTCGCGCTCTGGCGACGGAGGGGCGGTTACAGTTTGGCCGCGTTTAAAAAGCCCGCGGCTGTACCGGTAGTGTTCTCAGCCATGTCACTCCTTCAGCCTTGCTCACGGGAGAGCTGCTGGCTCCTGCCGGGTCTCACCGCTCTTTTTCTGGGGACCCTTGCCTTGGGGATCCCCCTTTCTGCCTTAACCTACCCATCGGCTAGAGGATTTACTGCTGCTGTTGCTGCTGCTTCGTGCTCTGTCGACTGATCCTGTTCTTAGTTGCCAGCTAACTAGGCTCATGCTCAAAGTTTGCCACACCCAGACTAGCACAAACACAAATCTGGACCTTGGACCTATGGTCCCTCCAGTAGCCACCTCTCAGACCCCCAGGCTCCCAGTGCCTCGTCCCCACACCTAGGGTTTTCCCCGCAGCTGGCTCCCAGACCTCTCACCCTATTCTGGCTTGTAGTTCCCTGGTGTCTCACACACACAAACATAAAACAACAGAATAGAGAGCACCCTCAGTCTGCAAAATAGTTATAAATAGTGTTTAATAAGAAGACAGTACAGAATGCAGTGATCATCTGTTAGGCTTGGCCATACAAGGATATGACCAACAATTTATTAGAACATAGCTGGCCCTTATTATACACCCCTCCTTAACATTTTCACATACTTTTTCCTTCCGTATCCTTCCCTTCCTCAGCATTGCACCTTCCCTTAAACATCCCATAATAAGTTTCACAATTTTCCACAATCACTTTCCAGCAGCCCATAAAAAGTTTTATACAACCACAAGCTCCCCCAGATATCACAATATAAGTTTACTCTTTCCCATGAGACCCATGTTAAACCTATTCTCTACCGCTTCTTATCAGTTACAAAGTGCTGACTGGAACACTTCAAGGTCTTGAGTGGCTCCATCAGTGCTCTGAGCACTCAGGTATTCAGGATTGTCTCTGTTATCTCTTTGGGATTCTTTAGGTTCTTTAGGATTTGTTTATCTTGGAGTGGTTTATTACTTCAAACCTCTCACCATCATATTTTTTTTTTATGCTGAATAACCATCAACCAGCTATCCCCACAACACCAAGGTAGCTACACAGCCTTTGCTTGCCCTATGTCTTTCACCTTCCATGTAGCCTTTCATTCCACACATCCTTACACAGACTTATGTCCATTTAGGCACTCAAATGAGGGATTTTTTTTATATTCAAAGGTGAGAGGGAAATTTCAATGAAAAACCTAATCAGTTTCTATTTCTTGTCTTGAGATGGAATCTGAAGACTATTCTCCCAATTTAAGGAGGGATCCTTTCTCTAACAAGCTGATAATTTGGATAATATCCTGAATATAGGAAAGCAAAAAAAACCCAAAAAAACCCCAACCAACCAAACCAAAAACCCACAAAAGAAAACCAAACCAAACCAAAACCAGCCAAACCAAAAACCCCAAAACAAACAACAACAACAAAAAACACCATAAAACAAAACAAAACAAAACAAGCCAAAACACAACAACCAAAGTAAATAACACAGATTTTCTAACACTTTCTAAGATTTCTGGATTTCATGTAACAAGATTTAGTCAAGAAAAGTCTACGGAACAACAGAATAGTTACCTTCCTTGTCTGCTGCTCTTAGTATAGGTCCCCATGGCCTGGCAGATGGAAATCTGACAGCATTTTGATGTAGTTGATCCAGAACCCCTCCATTCTTCTTGTACATGCACAAACAAATTTTTTTGTTCCTTATTCTTTTTCCAGATGCGTGTCCCAAGCAGTGTTTCTCCTCCCTTTCTTACACTAGCAAAAGCTGGGAACCATTATTTTCAGACCAGCAAGGTATTTGCCTATGAGTGATGAGCAGACCTTGCATCAGTGCGAAGTAGCATTCCCTCCATATCCTGAACCATAAACCATACAATGAACCTCCACACAGTGCTGAGTATGGTGCATCTCTGCTTAAAATAAAATTAAAAAAAAAAAAAGGAGAAAAATATAAAAGGAAACAAACCATGAGCAGTCAGATTTTGTTTTGACATATCCCCGACAACTGTGCATTGCCACAGAGTGCCTTCTCTCAAGAAAACCTCTGTCTCAGTAAAGCTCAATTTGCAAATATAGAGAAACAAGAAGATTCTGCTTTGTATTTCTCTGGGCTTTAAAAGCCACCTGTGAAAGACAGAGTGAGGCCTGAACTTAAGACAGTCATTGAGGAAAGTGGGATTTTGGTGTGAAGAACTGGATCAATGCAACCTGCACTCATCCACCCCCAGCGGAAAGAGGAACTTGTGGTCTAACTGCAACTGCTGTTCTCCTCTCTATTCCCACATTGCTCTGCCACAGGCTGGCTGGCTGAGCTGATGGGAAAATGAAGATAGGCACCTGTGTGAAGAAAAAAAGACTTCCTATAAGCCAGCCCTTCCAAGGTCCTGAGCAAGATCCTCAGGACAACTGACAGCCCACACCAGTGTTCAAAGCATCTTTAAATTTAATTGCTCCTGCTTGTTTGTGAATGGAAAACAATGGGAAAATTAAGGCAAGCCTGGTTTGAGTCTCATGAAGTAGCATGGCAAATCATAATTTCTTTGACTGGGGGTATTGCTAATGACCTGCTGCAGTCTCACACTGCCTCTCTTGTTGGCACATGGCTCCTTTGGCAGCTGTGATGAGTGAAAAGTCTCCTTTAGTGGCTTCTGTATGGTCATTTTTACTAAATTTCTGAGAGATGTGTTCTAGCGTGTGTTCCAGCTTGTTAGGGAAGGTGATAGATATGCCAAGACAGAAGTCTGGCCCCAGTTTCTGGAGAACACTGCACATATATAAATATACAACTGTCACAACTGCTTGTGGGAGTACTTCCAGGTAACTCACAGCAGGGTTGTAAGTGACTTAGTCTCAGAGCACATCTCTGATAGATCTACATATACTTGGTGCCTTTATAATGACATGTATAGCTGCACAAACAGCACTCAGAAGACCAATGACCCAGGTTCTTGTAAGACTAAGAAAAATTACCCCTGACAAGGGACAGGTTATATATTTGTCAAGTTCCTCCTCTTGATCATGTTACATACACCTGGTGTAATGACAGTCAGCAGTGAAGACAACTAACTGAGATAGAGGTCCTGAAGGACCCACATCTGTCAGGAATACCTCCTGTGCCATGATATGGGCTGGTGGTGATGGACGTCCATGCATTAGATGCCTCTTATGAGTCCTTTCATTGCTTTGAAGTGTTTTTGCAGTGTGACTACAGGGAAAAGAAAAATAGTTAGGCAGGGTGTACAATACTGTAAGTCATTCTTGAAGAAGATCATAGTGCCTGAGAAATCCCAGCTTGAATATATGCCTGAAGAATTAATATAACATCATATTCCCCCTTTATTTGCGGCAGGAAATCAACCTTCTGTTCATGGAAATAATTTGTTCTCTATTTAAAATAATTAGAAGAAACTATATCCCCCTTGAAAGCAAGCTATGTTGCAGTAGTTGCATTAGCAGCACTCACTATCTGGGCTTCTGGCAGGACGAAAGCAGCATGAGCTCTTCCCAAGGAACACAGTCCCCTTTCACTGCACGTGCTCTGGCTTTCTATGAGAGTGGAGGAACTTATAGACAAAATTGTTATGTTCCTTAAAAATGTTCATAGAAGTTTTACATTCCAATGGATTAACTAGTTATTGGTAATATTTTCTTTAATTCATACAGGCATAAGTCTTAAAATTGAGATGTATCAGAAAGCAAAGTGAATCCACTGTTTTTTGTTATTTTTTTAAATAAAGGTAAACATTCACTCCAGAATTTCTTATTCCTCCTCTTTTACTTAGCTTCCATGTATTTTACTGCTTTTTCCCCTACTCAGCATGATCCATATTTTTAAAGTTAAATCAACTTTAAAATATTGCTTCCTCTGCTGTGTCTTTTACAAGGCAGTCAAGAACATTGCAACACTCATCTGTACTGTTTGCTTTTTTACTCTTTTCATTATTAAATAATGGGATTGTAAAACCAGCATTTAGAAACTTCATAAAATTAACAACCGTATTGATTATGAGTTTGAAAAGACTGTATCCTCCATTTTATGTGCTCCATAACGCAGTGACAAATCACAATCTATCAGTGGGGCACCTTTCACTGTGATTTATTTTCTTTTTTTTCTTAGAAGTCTTGCATATTGAGAGTTATTTCAGATGCATTGCCTCTTTTCCCTGCTGAAATGTGATAAAGTTTCGAATCAACTCTGCTGATTTACGTGGCAGTTCTGTAAGGAGCATTGTGGTGGCAGTCATGGTGTTTTGTTCAGGGGGTACCTTTCTTGCTAACTCATTACTAGAAATTTGAAAATGCATTGAAAGAAGACAGACCTCTCCTTTCACCCTTCCAAAAGCTGGGGGAGAAAGAGTGTGTATTATCATTACAGTCATGCAGTTTCTCTTTCCATCTAGCTAAATGTCAGCTTTCTTAAAATCCAGCTTGGGGATTCATTTTAGCAATGTGTCAAAGGCAGATTCTCAGGTGAGCTGGATGGTGTGGAAAAGTAGATGTGAAATAGTTACTTACAGACATAAGAACATGGACAGCATGAAGTTGAGAAACCACACTTCTGTGTTAATTACAAATGGCCTTCAGAAAAAGTTTAATCTCCTCTTTGTACTTTTGGTCTATACTTGTTCCATAATGAAGGAAAAGTTGGTTTCGCCTTTCAGTTCTTCTGTGACAGAACAAATTTAGAAAAACATTTACATTTCTTCCTGAAGGTTTTTGCTGTGACTATGGCTATTATAAAACTGCTATAACAACAAGAGCTTAGAAGAAAATGTTTCGTTTCCCTTATGTTGTGCAAATGGCATTACTGTGTGCGTACCCAGTCCTCTCTGCCAGCACAGCTCTGTGAGTTTTAAGCTGAATAAGAGGCCCTTTACAACTCGCTTCTCCTTGCTTAATAACCACATTCTTCTAAAACTACCAGTTTATATGATTCACACACACACACAAAAAGAGAAAAATCAAAGGAAAAAAAGAGAAGCAAAGAAATGAAGGAAAATGTGGACCATAGACAAGGTTAGTTCACTTTCCATCTCTTTGAAGAAGGAAGAAGAAGGCAGCAAGAGCAGAGTTGTATTGTATCTTTTTTTTGTTGTTTCCTCTGCTTTTCAAAGGGTTTTGACTGTTTGATCTCTAACAGATAGGTACTGTAGTCATTTTTCAGCAAGACCCTTATCTTTATATGCCACTTTTAGAACTTTATTTCACAGTGAATGGTGAGGCAAACTTTCCCTACTGATCTTCAAAACAACTTGCAAGTAAAATGGTAAGTTATCACAGTATCATTCTCTTAATTTCACTTTCCGAGTCTCACTTTTACTTATCTTCCCCCCCCCAGTCATACTCTCTCAATGAATGCTGGTACTACCAACCTTTAAACGTCAAAATCCACTTGAATGGTATTTACTGTGAACTCTGCAGCCATACACCATATGTGAATGGCTAATGCACAGAAGAATCATGAGATATATTTCATGATGCACAGCTAGGCTTATGAATTCATTTTATTATTCCTATCACCTCCCCACCCCCATGAAAATAAATTTTCCACTAGCTACTGCTATTTTAAGGAGAGTAGGGACAGTATATACCAGCAAGCTGATTGACATAAGTCAGCTAACTCTTCCAGCTAAAGGTCTGAGTCTGCAAGCTGTTTCCTGTGGGTGGATCTCTGTGCTTAGATTGAGAAGCCTGCAGAATTTAAAGTGAAACCAGCTATAGTAAGCTAAAAGGCATAAATCCTTACTTTAAGTTGTTCAAAAAAGAACCACTTGCAAAGTCAAGTCACTTTGCCTGTTATTGTCACCACTTCCCATTTACTCCTCATCAGTTTTAACATACAAATGTTCTGTATTTTAATTTTTTTTGTCCCATGTTGGACAACAAGAAGAAGCTTCTTTCACTGCAACTATCTGGATGAAATCTGAACAAAATATATCATCTTTTTCTTAGAAAACTTATGGGGAAAGGCAGATCAGGGGAGACAGTCATGAAGAATGAAAAGAAAATATTCATAGTACAGAGTACAGTCAACAGTTTTAATCAGGCTCATCTCTTTAACACAAAGCTGTTTGGCAACAATTCAGTCATAAGTGATGTTCTATACCCATTCCATATAGGACAAAGTAGCAGATTTTGTCCAATTCTCATGCCAGTAAAAAAAAAAATAAAAATTAAAAAAAAATTAAAAAAAATGTCCTCTTTCTCCATGAATTTGTGAAGCAGAATGTGACAGATTTTGAAGCCATTTATTAAAAATTATGTCCATGGCATGTTGCAGAAGAGAGTAAGGCTTTCCACTTTTGCTTGCAAAGGTGGACTGGCCTATTTTACCCATTGGAAAGTCTTTCTGCCTACAGAGAAGAAGTATAGCCTTCAGGAAGGGAGAATTAAAAATACTGATTAACTTGTCACTGTTTCACTCACTTGGTCTAGGTTGGTAGAAATGGCTGTCACAGAGAAAGAGGATCAGGGGTCTGCTGTGTTGCAAAAAAAAATCCATGGACTGAGGAGCCTGCAGGAAACTAACTAGTCATTGTAGAAATCTGTATATAACATCTTGCTGGTTGACCAGCCAATAAACCCAAATAAACCCAGTTTTTGGTGTACAAAAATATAGGCGTGCACAATTTCCACCATTCATTCAATTTTATTGTTTCATCTTTCTGAGTTAGAAAGGACAGAATTATTTTCAGGTTTTTACCGGTGATGCCTGTCATGTTGAGATGGAGACACCTCTAGAACATGACAGAATTGTAGTGCTTACAACACCCACAGGAAACAGTTGTTATCCCACAGACAAGTGAGAAATTGAGTCACCGTAACATCATCATCATCTCCTACAGCCCAGCCAAGTGTCCTAATTTTAACATCATTGCCTATGCAGAATGATCGAAGTAAAATGAAGCCTTAAAGGTAAGTCTCACATTTGAATTGCAGACATCTAGGCTAGATATTGACCTACAGAATGACCTCAGGAGGTAGTGTGGGCCAAAGCAAGGGCTGTTCAATATTCATCTGATAAAGTGTCTTATCCTGAAGTAAATAAGGCATAGCCATCACTGGGAACTTTCCACCCAGTGATTCAGAGCTCCCTCCTCTCGGTTCACTAATATGCAAGACTGACCCAGCACTATGTAGGTCTACTGAGCATTCTTCCCAATCAAATAAGTTACTTTGATTACTTAATGGCCTTTAGAAAGCAAATTTAAAAGTAATCATCTATTCTTAGCTGAACCACTTCTCCTTTCAAAACTACTTTCCCAAGAGCTCAGCTCAGATGAATGGGATGTTGTCCACAGAGCTGTATGGCTTGCCTGCAATTTCCACCCAGCATCCTGAAGAAGATAGTTGGAGGTACAGTAGGTGGAGTCACAATAGTTGAAGGCATAATATTGCAAAATGAAAGAAAATTATCATATTATAAATCAAAGAACATACTTTTCCAGTTAGATAACTGTCACCTGAGAACAAAATTACAGGTATTGCAGATTTTTGTGGTTTGCCATGTGTTAGCCTCAAGCTTTGTCCTCCAAGTGGGTAGTCGTACTGCAGGTGCACTATTGCACCGGGAACACTGGTAATGGTGATGGTGATAGGTACTCACAGAAAGAAATACTCTGTGATGAAAACAGCACTTTCAGCAGCTGAAATTGTGCATTCCACATGAAAATTCAAAGACAAAACCAAGACTCATAAATAGAAAATGAGTCATTATAGTCATCAAAAACCTTTGGCATGAATTATTTCCCACAGATATCTAATTGCAGGTTTTCTGTTGAAAGTAAAATACATATATTAGAAAAATAAGCATCAACACGTTTCCATTTTTTTTCATTAGCAAATAGTGTCCTTATTCCAGGGAAATTGCAATTGTAGACGTGACACATATCTTCTCTGATGACTTTGATTTCCTACCTTTTCTACCAGAAAACTCAAGCAGCTTTTCTCAAAAACCATCTGCATTTCTCAAGTTTGTGATTCCACTACTCAATTAAGAGCCATGTTCCTCAAAGTAACTTTCACGTACAACTGTGTTATTAGCACCTTTAATGCTTTCACCACATTCTTGGCTTAAAACTGCAGACAAGATGTGTATGAGAAGAAAAGGCTTATTTCATAACAGTGTCATACTTGGTGAGAAAATCTTCTGGTATTTCTGCATAAAGAAGCCTAAACTTATCCTTCCTGAGAGTTACCAGCTTGACTAATCAGCTCATAGAATACTTTTTGTTATCACTGCTTTGTTAAAATTGTCAAAAGCACAACCGCAGGCTCTTTAATATCAGCTGTGTTTAAGGTCAGTAAAAAAGCAGAAGAGACTGACCTGTTATATTAAAAGTAATGCTTCATAGGCAACAACAAAGAGAAAAAAATGAACCCGTCAAGAACATGACTCCTAGAGATGTATGTATTAGAACAGCTGACTTGCCAGGGAGAGGGTGAAGAGGTTATGAAAAATCTCTTCATTGTTCCTATTAAGGAGACCTTTTCCTTTCACTTAATTATGATTTTCTGGTTAAACTGGATCATGAAGTGACCAGTAATACACCCCCAGGGGAGGAGCCTCGCTAGATCTGCTGTTCACAAACAGGGAAGGACTGGAGGGAGATGTGGCCGTTTTGGGCTTAGTGACCATGAAATGATTCAATCCTTAGTAAAGTAAGGAGGGGGGTTAGCAAAACCTCCACCATGGACTTCCAGAGGGCAGACTTCAGCCTGTTCAGGTCATTGATTGAGAAAGTGCCTTGGGAAATGGTCCTGAAGGGCAAAGGGGTCCAGGAAGGCTGAGTGATATTCAAGAAGGAAATCTTAAAAGCACAGGAGCAGCTGTCCCCGTGTGCCATAAGATGAACTGGCATGGAAGAGACCAGCCTGGCTGCATGGGAAGCTTTTGCTGGGACTTGGGGAAAAAAGGGTGTTTACCTCCTTTGGAATAAGGGGCAAGCGCCTCAGGATGAGTACAGGGATCTCATTAGGTCATGCAGAGAAAAAATTAGAAAGGCAAAAACCCAGCTGGAGCTCAATCTGGCCACTGTCATAAGGGACAACAAGAAAATGTTTTTACAAATCCATTAACAATACAAAAGGAGCCAGGGAGGATGTCCATCCTGTATTGGATATGGGAGGGGAACATTACAACCAAGAATGAGGAAAAGGCTGAGATACTTAATGCTGCCTTTGCCTCCTCACACCAACTGCCCACAGGGAATTCAGCATCCTGAGATAGAAGATATGGATGGAGAGCAGAACAACCCCTCATAATCTATGAGGAAGCAGTTAGTGACCTGACACCTGGACATTCACCCGAGAGTATTGAGGGGGCTGGCAGAGGATCTTGTCAGGCCTCTCTCCATTGTTTATCAACAATCTTGGCTAACAGGGGAGGTCCCAGATGACTGGAGGCTTGCCAACATGATGCCCATCTACAAGAGGGGTTGGAATGAGGATCTGGGGAACTGCAGGCCCATCAGCCTGACCTTGGCAACCAGAAAAATTATGGAACAGTTTCATCTTGAGTGATCTCACATGGCAAGTTCAAGACAGACAGGGGATCAGGCCCAGCCAGCATGGGTTCAGGAAAAGCAGGTCCTACTTAACCAACCTGGTCTTGTTCTATGACCAGGTGACCCGCCTAGTGGATGAGGGAAAGGCTGTGGATGTTGTCTACCTGGACTTTAGTAAAGTCTTTGCCACCATCTCCCACAGCATTCTTCTAGAGAAGCTGGTGGCTCATGGCTTAGACAGGTGTACTCTTCATTGAGTTAGAAACTGGCTGGGTGGCCAAACCCACAGAGTGGTGGTGAATGGAGTTAAATCCAGTTGACAGCTGGTCACCAGTGGTGTTCCCCAGGACTCAGTTTTGGGGCCGGTCTTGTTCATTATCTTTAAGAAGGATTTGGATGAGTGGTTCAAGGGCACCCTCAGCAATTTTGCAGATGACACCAAACTGGGTGGGAGTGTTGATGTGCATAAGGGTAGGAAGGCTCTGCAGAGGGACCTGGGCATGTTGGATCAATGGGCTGAGGTCAATGGGATGAGGTTTAACAAGGCTAAATGCCAGGTTCTGCATTTTGGTTACAACAACCTCAGGCAAAGCTACAGGCTTGGGGAGGAGTGGCTGGGAAGCTTCCCAGCAGGAAAGGACCTGGGGGTGCTGGTGGACAGACAGCTGAACATGAGCTAGCAGTGTGCCCAGGTGGCCAAGGCAGCCAATGGCATCCTGGCCTGGATCAGAAATTGTGTGACCAGCAGGAGCAGGGAAGTGATCGTGCTTCTGTACTTGGCATTGGTGAGGCCACAGCTTGAGTACTGTCTTCAGTTCTGGGCCCCTCTGGTTGTACACAGTGATCTTAGGGGTCTTCTCCAACCATGACAATTTTATGTGTGATAACTAGAACAAAAGCTGTTCCCAGAAATAGCTTCCCTACTTGGTTTGTGTAAAATAAAGCGGAGTTGAAGAGATCTCTCCACTGTTCCTGGACATCGTCCTGACGTTTGGACTACTGACTAGCTGGCTTAGGCTTTCCTCCCACTCAGCATCTGAGTGCTGCAGATCTCATCTTCTGCATTCTAGGTTCTCCCATGCAATGTACAAGGACCATCAGTGGCAGATTCCCTTTCTGGAACCTAACTTTCAAGCCCTATGTAATCTGGGCTCTCTTTTAATCTACTCTATAAAGTCCTTTGAAAATCTGTCTCTTAACATAAACCTTAACAACACATTCTATATTAACTCCTGTTTCACCGTATTTTTAAGGGTCAAGGAATCCACTGGATACTGTTAGATGGTCTTTTCACAGATACACTGGGAAAGCACCTCAGTGCTTACACTCCACAGCAAAAAAGGAACACTAAAAGCGTGAAGGTTTACCTCAGAACATCTTTTCTCTCTTTTTTCTTTATATAAGAATTTAACCAGTCCATTAAACTTGTTAAGTTTATCTTTGCAAGTAAATAAATTGTGCCTCAGAAAGTCTTTTTTTCTTCTGTAGCACAAGTATCTTCTTTGCCTCTGAGTACAATGTTAGATTTAAAATACTCCCTCAAAAGTACTTCTTAAGTAAACCTTTTAAAGGCTTTTGTAGTGTAACCTCCTTCCTCTCCCCCTGCTTTGTACCAGTGACTGTTTTACATTCAAGATTATATGAAGTTTGATACTACAGCATTTTTACAGAAATGCTGAACTTTGCATCAAAATAACTCAAGCCAAAGCTTGTATGGAGCAGTTTTGTCTTTCATCACATAAATATATTACTTAGATTTTAGGGGGGATTTTTTGATTGCTAGTTTATTGTGGTTTTTTGTTGTTGGAATTGGGGTTCTTTTTTCATATCATGAGAGCTTTGACTGGGAAAGCAGCAGGGTGTTGCATATCCTCTGTAGCGTGAGCGTGTTCTTTTTTCCATTGACTGTATCTTTGGGCACAGACTGTTCCTTCTTTCCTCAGAAATATTGTGGGCACTGCTCCTAAATGATAGTCCCCTGAGACCAGACAAGTAGTCCATATAGCTGTACACTTCAAGTAAAATTCAGGTAATTTCCCATTATTTTTGCTGGTGAGAGGAGAGGGGACAGACAGTTCAAAAAGGGCACAGCAGGCACCGCTGTGGCTGGCACTGGCATTAGGAAACAGATGGTGTTGGGGAATTAACAGGCCAGAAAATAATAACTGAACTCTTCTACATTTCAGGCTCGTAAGTGATCAAGTTTAATAAAATGAGATGAAGGAATAAGGTTCTAGTGCTGTGAAATGCTATGGTACTGCAGATCCCAGAGAACAGAAGAACAAGCAAAGCAATTCAGTAGGCAGGGGAGACTACTGGGAGGAGCAAGACAGTCATTTTTGCCAAGGTTTTTGGAATATCTGCCATGAAATCTCCTGTAACTCCCCACCACCAAATGCCAGCCCAGGGGGACAGTCTGAAATTCCAGATGTCTTCAGAGGCTTTAGCAGAAGTTCACATCTCTTCTATCTCTGTATTCTTCTTAGCCTTTTTAGGAAATACTAATTGCAGTGATGCCCACATAGTGGTGACACAGGCCAACAATGGAGAATGCTCTGCTATTCTGAATCATGAGATAGTGTCAAAAGCTGATATCTAACATTAAAAACATCAGTGTTGCTATAATTATTGAATTTTCTCCTAATCACCCCATCTCTAAAATGCATTGGTTTAAGTTAGATGTGAGATCTTAATATGAAGGCCAAGGGGTGTGGGCCAGAGGGAAAACAGAGTAAGTTCATGGACCCACCACTGAAAGGTAACTTGTACACACCTGCCATGCGCTAAAACTGTGAATCCTGGACTGCCAGTAACAATCTGGGGCATGATAATCCCTTAATGAGCAACAGCAGGTGCTAAAGTGCTTAAAGTAAATAACTCCTGCATTTTAGAGAGTTGTTATTTATGTCATTGTTATCAAGTGCAAATCTGACAGGACTGGCATCAGCCAGTGACCTCTGCTACTGAGGGCTGGGAGCTGCAGGGGATGCCCTGGAAGGAAGGGTAGAGCAGGCAGGGCTTGTCCCACCCCCCAGCCAGGAGCAGGGCAGGCTGGGGGGCACTGGAGGCAGCCCCAGCATGGGCATTGGGCACCTCCCTGGGGATGGTGACAGCTGAGACTGGGACAGAATATCTACCCACAAGTGGGGTTGGGGATCAGGCCCAGTGAGAGGAATGCAGATTAGGCCCAGGTCAGGATGGCCGAGACATCAAAGCATAGCCATGAAATATGAGTGTGTGGTTTTTTTATTATCAAGTTTTTGGTCTTCTAGTTTTGATTGGGTTGGAAAGAAGTATTTTTTCTGTCTCCAGCAAATCTTCTCTTGATCTGGATTGTTAGGAATTCCTATTACTCACTCAGTTCATCAGGTCTGTGGGTACACCCAGAAACACCAGCCACTGGAGAGGTATTCATACACATTAACATCAGCCAGGGCCACAATGACACAGTAAGATTCCAGACTTCATGCTTTGCTGCAGATGACTAAAATGGAAAACACAACACAGACCTCTGGTCTTCTTCTTCTTCTCCTCTCCTCACCAGCCATGCAAAGGACACACTGTTCTCACACCCCTCTGAGCCACGACAGCCGCATTGGCAAAGGAGCAGTGTCCATCCTTGCTCTTCCGGTGCCAGTGAAAGACCAAAGGCTTGGCATGAGATGTTGTTTCTGATGGCAGTCTAAGGCAAGGCACATGATTTCATCCAAACATTTTAAATGTATTTAGACAAATTATTCTTGCCCTAGAAATACATTATACTAATGAAGTTATGCTGTCAGACATTGCAGGCCTGGCAAGAACTGCAAACTATTTTAATCCTCCAAGAACATATTTGCCCAGCCAATAATTTGACTTGTCATTAGTAAATTCCTAGCTCAGCTTTTTAAGAGACAGGAACACACACACAAAAAGTATTGATCTCTAGGTTATTGATTTCTATCACAATTGCATCTGATTTCTTCTAAGGTCTGTAGCAAATTGATCTATGGGCTGTATTTTCCCACCTGTATATTGGAGGTCCATAGGCTTTAGGGAGGGCTTTTTAGAATAATGCAGCAGCTTGTTGCTTTGATTTCAAAAGACCATGGAGCTTGCCAAATCTCTTCAAAGGGAAGGAAAAATAAAATGTAATTTGTCTTTGTAAGTGCTGGCACAATGTGAGAATAGATCCACAGACCTTGTAAATACAGTGCTGAAAGAACAGGTCCTCTGTTGTGTGCTGGGCTGCTGCAAGAGGAAAAGATCAACCCAAAGGAAAATCAAATTGCAGCTCAGTATTTCTTCTTGGCTCTGACTCTCTACTGATCTTGGGTGTTACTCCCCCTAACCAGAGTAAGAAAAGTAACACATTTTCAAGAACAGGATTGAGCCTACCTAGCTACATGCTAGACAGCTTATTCTGAATTTGTTATCCTATGCTCTCTTTCTAGTCAGTGGAGAGAAACCCCGTATATGCATTACCTGATCCATTTTACACATCTTTTTTAAAGAGGAACTGCTCTGTCAAGGTGTCTATATTTTTCCCATTGACTACACATGGAGCATACAGTGATTAGCTCAGACTTGGATGTATGACTTTTAAGCCCCAAGCTGGCATGGATGATTCCCACACTTGTATTTCCTTCTATTCCTCTTCAACTTTTTTTTAAAGATGTCTCACTATTCTATTCCTAATCAGCACAGGATGAGTCAAGGAGGCACAGCCTTGTTGCTTCATCCTTCCCTCAAAATAATCTCTTAGCTGTGCATGGTTTCTTTGCTCCCCAGTATGCATCGCTCCATCACACCACACCATTCCTTAGCAGATTCCCCACAGGACACTTGCTAGTTCTGAGGAGGGACCAGACAGCTGCAGGAGGAAGTGTCTGTTGCACAGAGTTGTGGGGGAGCACAGCATGTCTTCAGCCACACCTCAGAAGGGGTCCTTCTCTTTTTCATGGCTGACATTTTTCCTTTGACAAGATTTGCACAGCAACTGGTGACACTGCTGAGCTGTGTTCACTGGGAAATACCCTGACATGAATCTTTACTGGTGATTCTTTTCAATAACATGCATCAGCCACAGCTGTTAAGTTTCTGCACCAACATAGCACCAGTGTTACCCATTTTCCTTGCAAGACAAAATAAAACCCATTTGATTTAGGTCAGGCTCACTTAGGCTCATTGTGTTTTTACCAGTTGGCTTCCTTCCAGTGCTGCTGTATTTATCTTTGTATCACTTTTCAGCACCAGAAACATACTATTCTCCTCACTTTACAGATGGGTTCCTGAAGCAGAGTTCATCTTCTCCCAGGCAACAAAGGGAGGGGTGAGGAAGGTACATGGGAACTAGACTGTAGGAACTGTACCAGCTTGGAAATGAGGCTCTGCTGCCCACATCAGGGAAGACAGCACCAAGGAAGTCTTTGATGTGGAATCCTAATGGAGTAGTGGCAATTCTCAAACATGGGCCAGCTGCATCTATCCAGTCTAGAGGTGTCTGAAGTTAGTGAGGCACCTGTATGTAAAGGGATAAAACTGCTGCCATTAGCTGTTTTTTTCATCCACACGCTTTACTTCTGCTTCCAACCACAGTTAGTTCAAATTACTGTTTATGATTGAGACCAGTCTGGCAGGAACAGGAGAAGCTTAATAACATAGAGGTTCATTTATTCTTTTATTTATTTGCTTGCTACTGTGTCTGCATCACGTTTCTAAAAATGCCTATGCAACATCTTCCACTACTGGAAATGTATTAATCTTTACCAGTGGAGATGGAATATCATAGGAATCAGAGAAGCTGTGAACTCTACCACCTAGTCAGTTATTTATATGGAGAAACCATTAAACAAAGTATTTAAGCAATGAAGTATCTTGCTTATTGTTAACAACATCCTGAATATGAGGAAGCTCATCACCCCAGTTCTCTGGAGTCTGTGGCTATGCTGCATAATTACATAATAATCAACCACACAGTCAGTGCCTAGTCAGTAAATATTTTACTTTGTTCTGTCATAGAGGAATACGATGGTGCTATACTGATTTATTAAAAAGAAAAATGACTCAATAGCCTCTTAAACTTAAAGACTTAAACTTGAGACTTAAAAAAAATCTTAAGACTTAAACTTGATATTAAAAAAAAAAAAAAGGTATTTCAGGAAATAACAAATGTTTGCATACCAGCATTTGAGTCTTTTAATTCACATTTTCCAGCAACAATACCAGTAAGTACTTAAAATGGCACAGTTACCTCAAAATCATGACTCATCTGAAATCGGTGGAGTTACACGAGTAACCACATAAGGAAAGCATACTCTCAAGTCCCGAGAGCCAAGATATCAAATTTCTTGGTCCATCAATTAAAGGCTCTTACACACTACAACCAGTACATCTGGAATCCAAATTACCTTCTGTGCTGCAAGAAGTTCAGCCAGATTCAAACGTATTACTCTAATCCTATCTTCCTCTGACGTTTAACTCCACTCACTGACCATACCCATCAGTAATTTAGTTTCCCATTTTTGTTTTTAAATTTGTCCATTGCTTAGAGAATGATGCGCAGAGACTTTAGAGCAGACAGAATTTACCTTGCAATGCTTAGCAATGTTACTAAAGATACCCTGTCACAAAATCAGGGAAAAACCAGATATCACTATGCTCCCATGTCTTAATTTAAATAAACCTGGTTCTGTGATTCAGTCTTCTCTGCCTAAAATTATAACAAAAGTACATACTTTGAAGGATTACTCACTCCTAAATGCACTGAAAGATTCATATAGAAGATACTGGGTAAAGATGTGGAACTGTTCATTGCTGCATATGGGAACAAACCACATTTCACAGCAAGCATAGTAGTGGTGAGGAAAGTCCACCCAAGATAAATCCAGGAATTTCAAAACATTCATCCATCCAAAACCACCAAACAAAGCCAAACAAAAAATTCCAAAGTGGTTTGGGAAAGTTAGTAGCATAAAAGTTTCACTTAGGTCCAAAGAAATACCACAACACTTTTGAAACCAGAAACTATTCTTTTGCTGTTGTAAAGAAACTTGAGTCAAACTTAATACACAGGGTACCCTTATTTTCAGAAAGAGGCAATGAAAATGAAATGCTTGGTAGTTTAAAGGTTGGAGTATGGAACTATAACCCTTTTGCATAGAAAACATTATAGCTGGACATACAATTAGAATGGTCAGATGTGGTTTAGAGATTAATTATCATACTATTGAGTTTCAAATCCTGAGATTGCTCCTGGCAAGATGAAATGGGCTAAGAAGGACTACTCCTCTCCTCAGCTCATTACTGTACTAAACCCTATCAATAAATGTATCCTCTGAGGTTGTCTCTTTTAAAGTCCTCACTGAGGACTACCCATGAAGGAAGCGTCCAAGTCTCCTGCTGTGAATAAATGCTGTGTTCAGTCACATTTGTGCAATGTTTCTAGTTATTTTGAGGTGCTACAGGGACCAGGCTTGAGTGCATTGACTAACATCTGATTCAGAGACAGAAGCAGTAACGTCTGCTACATGAATCCAAGAACTGGATATTCTTTACTACTGCAGATGTCTCTTTTATGTCAATAGGACCATTATGGTCAATTTTTTCTTCCTCTTCTCCACAGTGACAAATGCCAGCACAGTCAAAAATCTGGAAATTTTCCATGTGAAAAACGGGAACCGAAGAGTGCTAACCCCCAACTGTTATGCTTTCAGCTGTGACTGTGAAGAAAAAACTGTCCAGGCAGACCACTCTGCTTATGAAAGAATGATAGTAGGTGCATCATAGTAACATTAGAAATATCTGTAACAAATCTCATGCCGTGTAAGAGAAAAAAAATGGGTTTCCATACTGAATATGCTATATAATACTGCATGTCTTCTTTCTCAGCATTTTAGAATGACATCACTCATCTTTTTGTATGTGTTTAATTATTGCCTCACTTTAATGCTGCCAGTAATAGGGAACTATTAGCACTGGTCTTAAAGAGGCAAAAAGCTTTATTAGATACTGCAGAGAGCTAAGGATGCTCTTAAAAATAATAAAGGGCAGTCAATCAATCACATTTGCTCTGCCAAGAGCTTTTAAGATGTAACCCAGAGGCTTGAAGCTTCACTATCAAAACATTATTCCTGTTGCCAGTTAAAAGAATTCTTCTGTAGTTTAATGACTAAAATGTAAGTGATTGACATGGATTAGGGTCAGGGCAGCATTCAATATCCTCTTTATAGGGGTACCTGGATTGTACAGCTGACAAGAGTCGCCTCCAGAGACTCATGGTGTTTCTATTTCTTGCAAGCTCTTGATCAATGCCTCCATCTCTGGTCAGAGATCCCAACTGCCTGGCTTCTTTGACATCCCATTTGACTGACTTGGCCCCAGTATCCCAGCATCAGAGTAGCCAAGTGATCAGTGGCTCACCTTCATTACAGCTCTAGTCCTTTCTCAGATTTCTTATCTCCTTAATAAAGGTGGGTGGTAACCTCTGCACCTGATGACTCCACATCTGATAGGTTTGCTCTAGAAGGACCTGCTCCATTATCATTTGACCACACTGGGTGACCTGCTTTTATTAGGTGCTTCTTTCCAGTTGCAGGTTCATCAGACTTTGCATCTGGTTCTGACTCATACTCTGATTCAGCTTGGGAAGGACCCTCTCCCTGCTCCATCGCTGGACTTGGCTGTTTTCTTTGTTTTCTTTTTCTCACAGGATCAACTTGTACAGGTGCAGCTTGAGTGGGAGTGGCCATGGTATCTGTCTGTGTAGCTGCCAGCTTTGCTTCTGGAGTTGGAACAGTCTCAATGCTTGTTGTGGGAGTTGGAGCAGCAGCCGCGCTTGTTTTGAGAACTGGATCAGCAGCAGCAGGGCTCATGAGGGGAGCTTGTGGAGTATGAGAAGCTGTGGTGCTTGTTTTTGAAGCAGCAGGGATTGTTGGTGTGGGGCTGCGGAGACTGAGTAGGTGCAGTGCTTGGGTTTGGGGCTGGCACAACAGCAGGGTTTGTTGGGGGGGGCTTGAGGACCCTGAACAGTTGCAGCACAATTCCTGCATATCATAGAACCTTGTGAAGCCTGGATAACTACTGAGCATATCACGGAACATCGCAGGGAAACAGCACACACTCTACGTCTTTTGGTGGCTGCCCGACCAGTATAACAGCACTGATGACTGATCCGACGCCACACAGTGAAAAAGTTAGAAAATAATAACAATATGATATTTTGGTAATAACCATGCCCATAATCCTCACAATTTAATGGACTTCTAAAATCTGGTGGAGTCAGATTAGCATACAGGGGAGCAGTATAACTTCCCGAGATAAAACCAAAAGTATTCCTAGCTACAAAATCCCCTATGTAACGCCCGTATTACAGAGACGCACCCACTGCCCAATTCAGCACAACATAAATCAGAGATAAACACCACAGGAAAGCAGCAGCTTTTGCCAATCACCCCAAACCAAGAGCTTTCAGATAAACAGTGAGAATAAGCAACGAATAACATAACACATACGTCACGTAAGGGAAGACTACAGCATTTAACTCAGAAAGAAATGTTAAAAAGACACAAACTGACACTGTTCTCAGAAATTACATCATTTAGGCAGTCTGGTTTAGTTTCCAGTTCCTAAAGATGCTCAGGAAAAAAAAAAAAAGTGATACTCTCTCAAGTGAGCAAACGGGAATTTGAACTATTTGGACAATCTAGCAGAGCTCTGATCATCACCCCATGTTGGGCACCAATAAATCTGTGATGGTTTAGTGTCAGGGTGGCCCCTTAGTCCAATAACAGATGCTCTGTGTTAACCCCCCTCCCTCCTCAAAGGGGAAGAGAAAGGGAACAAGGGAGAGAGACTTAGTGATTAGAAAAGGAAACTGGAACAGCTTTAATGAGAATAATAATAATTGAAATAGAATATGTACAAATCTATACAAAACCAGTATTGAACCAAACCCCCCTGATGGTAATTACATCACCGTCACCACTGATGTTGTGGAGCAGGAACAGGGGGAGTCCCAGAATGGGGCCCACAACAGACAGGAGCTGTGTTCAGGAGCTGGATTCTGGTACCGGATTCAGGAACATGCTGATTGGGATTGAAGGCAAAACGGACAGAGTCCTCCTTGGATGCTCCAAGGAAGGAACCGAAAGAGGACCTGACCCAAGCCGAGCAAAGCTGGCAAAGCAGTCCAAGAGGGGAGAAGAGCACGGGAGCCCCCAGACAGAGAGAGAACAAGCAAGCAAGGAAGCAAGCAAACAAAACCAAAACTCTAGACACTCCAGATCCCTCTGCTTTATACCAAATATGATGTGTATGGGCTGGAATAACTCGTTGGTCACCTGCCCTGTCCGCTCCTCTCTGCAGGTGCGGCCTTTCACTTTCCTGCACCCCCTCAATGTGGTACTCAAGATCCAGCAGTGGCCTTGTTCTGCACACCAATCCTTGGTAGTAACTCTAAACATGGGGTGTTGTCACTGCCAGCAGCAGACACTGCCTGTGAAAACAGGCTGCTACCTTCAGAAAGTGCAGTTAGTTAGAAGTACTGAACTGAAAAGTAAAATCACTGAACAGAATTAGTTCTGTTCTCACTCAGACCAGGACAGTGACGAAACTGCAACAATATTCACATGATTAAGAATGACAACACAAAGTAGTTCTACTTTCATTGAAGAGATGACTTTAAAGACTGGCACTATTTTGGACCCTACAAACACATTGATCTGTGCCACTGCAGAATACATAAGAGATTTTTATGGAACCCACACTGTCGCTACTAAGATTCACCAAAGAATTCAAATTTCAAATAGCAGCATACACAATATCAGGAAACATAATGTTTATATAGTATTTAAAAGAAACCTATCATAAGATAGGTTCTGAAGAATCCTCAATAAACTGTTCAAGTTTTCTTGGATTTCTACCCATTACTATTACCTAAAGTAGCTGTAAATGGTACTGTGCTTCTAAACCACTCAGACAGAAAGCAGTGGACAACCCAGGATCTGTGGCAAGCCAGCTTTTTAAAAAGTTAGATTTGGAGGTTGTTTGTTTTCTCTGCTAGAGTAAGAAAGCTCACAGAATAGAAAACAACTTCTTAGTGTAATGGGACTCTACCATATGGTGTCATGGAAGAAACCAGACTGGCTAGAAAACTATGCTGTGGGTATTTTTAAGAGACAGTGTTTGGCTGTACCAATACCAGACTACTTCAGAGTCTCTCTTTGATGCCTATACTGAATGAGGATGTCCTTGGTTGGAATTTTATCTGAGATTTTCTTCTTCTTGGTTGAGAGGTCAAAATTGTTAGAGGCTTGTTTGTTTTCAATGGTTGCTGTGCAGTGAAAGAGTTCAAGGTCCTACCTAGTGTATAAAGATATTAAATGTTCTCCAAGGCTTCTACTCCCTGACACACAGAATCACTCATGAGAACCAGAATAGAAAGGGTCAGACATCACCAGTACAAAATGGCAACTAATAACTTTGCTAGGCAGAGGAACACTAAGTCTGCCAAGAAGACATGTCACTCTGGGTTTGGTATTACAATAAGACACAAGTACATTCATTTTCAATTTTGAAACTTTCAGCTAAATTAATTTTTTTTTAAAAGTCATTAGAAGTTTTTGGTATTAATATTAAATCAGTGCTTTAGTTTGGGAAGCTGCTTCACTCCTATAGTGTGAGGATCCTTTTCGAGGATTAACCATCTTTGGGTTTCTTGGAACATGGTATCTCCCTCTGAAATAAAATGGATTAAGTTAGTTACTAAGTGTCACATTCCCTTTAAGCTTTAACTGCTAGAAATTTACACGCTTTCAATATTTGCATAACTGACTACTTTTGTGAATTAATAAACTTGAGAGAGGAAAAAACAAGTGTTATTTCTGGGCTGGCAGGCTAGCAGAGCTAGCAGATCTAATTATTCTACATACAAACTCAATCTTCACCTCATGATCTGTTACCTAAAGGATGGCATTTGAAGAACATGAACAGAATACTAAACATTTGCACAAAGAGGATGATAACTGGCTAAGGAAACTTCTTCATAAATTGTATAATACCCATTTAGGAAATGGAAAGACACTTCATGCAGATGTCATTCCAGTTCTCTGCAAGTATTCCATGCTACAGATCCATGCTCTTCAATGATCTTGCATAGGAAATACTGCCAGAAGACTTCTGAAGTGGTACTCATCATGGATACATACATCATCTATGTGAAACTTACTAGAGCTGTTTTCATCTTGAACTTCTAAGAGAAATCAGTGGGAATGTAAACAAATCACAGGGGAAATGGTGATTCCACAAACCAGGAGGTTCATTCTCATGATCAAGCAGCATGCAACTCTTTTCTTAGGGAACATAACTTTGTTTTTCTCCCTGTTCATTACTACAGTGGAGAGACAGCACCTTACATACTCTAGCAACAACATATGGCATTTCAATGTGT
The DNA here is from genome assembly GCA_024611175.1 of Megaceryle torquata. Taxonomy (NCBI): domain Eukaryota; kingdom Metazoa; phylum Chordata; class Aves; order Coraciiformes; family Cerylidae; genus Megaceryle; species Megaceryle torquata. Next base: position 32,512 of record JANIJG010018771.1, read on the forward strand.
TTCTCAAGTAAAGGCATTCTGAAGGAAAATATATCACATTACATCATTACGTTCATGATGACAGAGAAGTACTTTGTTATGTGGCAGAAGCTGTGATGACATGATCTGTGCAAGTTTCAAATTTCTGGGCAAACAGCCAAAAAAGTTGCCCCAAGGGCTCAGTAGTCTTGAGATTGACATATCCTTTATTCCTGTTCTTACAGGCAGTTGTGGTCTTGAAGGGAGGACTGTCCCCAAGAGATATGGAGCTACTTCTACTCAGAGCTTGGAAGATCAGAACCCAAGGCCCTAGTTTACTCAATAATCAATTGATTATTTAAATTCAAATCAGTTGATTGCTCAAAATCAATTGATCATAGAATCATAGAATTGTCAGGGTTGGAAGGGACCTTAAAGATCATCTAGTACCAACACCGCTGCCATGGACAGGGACACCTCCCACTAGATCAGGTTGCACAGAGCCCTGTCCAGCTTGGTCTTAAAAACTTCCAGGGATGGGGATTCTGCCATCTCTCTGGGCAACCTGTTCCAGCATCTCACTACCCTCATGGTAAAGAACTTCTTCCTAATGTCTAACCTGAATCTACCCACCTCTAGGTTTGATCCATTCCCTCCAGTCCTACCACTACCCAACATCCTAAAAAGTCCCTCACCAGCTTTCTTGTAGGCCCCCTTAAGATACTGAAAGGCCACAGTAAGGTCCCCTCGAAGCCTTCTCTTTTCCAGACTGAACAACCCCAACTCTCTCAGTCTGTCCTCACAGGAGAGGTCCTCCAACCCCCTGATTATCCTTGTGGCCCTTCTTTGGACATATTCCAGCACATCCATATCGTCCCTGTAACAGGGGCTCCAGAACTGGATGCAGTACTCCAGGTGGGGTCTCACAAGAGTGGAGTAGAGGGGGAGAATCACCTCCCTC
>JANIJG010018772.1:7042-48577 GCA_024611175.1 Megaceryle torquata
CAAGCCATGGGCTGCCAGCTTTTCCAGGAGGATGCTGTGGGAGACTTTGTCAAAGGCTTTGCTGAAGTGTAGGTAGATCACATCCCCAGCCTTCCCCTCATCTAACAGATGGGTCACCCAGTCATAGAATGAAATCAAATTTGTTAGGCAGGACCTCTCAACCCTGTCCAGACTTAATCACCGCATTAGCAATTCTTGCCTGGGTGAAAGGGTAACTGTTTACTTAGTCCATCATTACATCATCACCTACAGCACCAGAAATACAGAAAGCACACATCCTGGTTATGTTTGCATTAACCAAGGTAGTTCATGCCCTCCAGACTTGTTCTCTGATTGTTTAGTTCATGCTGAACACCTCGAGCTGCCCCCAACAAAACCTGCTTCTGAATAAATGAAAGAAAAGAAATAGAAAAAGAAATTTTCTGTTTATTTCAGCCTTTTACAATCACCATCTAGATCCATATTTTGTGTGAGTGCAGAGCTAAGGGCACATGTGAGCCTATAGCCCTTCACTATTATTTCCTTACCTTTCAATGAGTTGAAGGAGAGTATTTATATAAAGTCTGTGATTTGAAAAGATTATCTAGTACTACAGCTCATTTAACCACCACTGACACAGTCCTGTATGGGACAGGGGCTCCCTGGGGCCAGTGGGGGCCTCCCCATGGAGGGCAACAAGGCAGTGCCCAGTAGCCAGGGCCTGTCCCATCCCACCCCCAGCCAAGAGCAGAGCAGATGGGAGGCACCATGGCAACCCCAGACCTGGACATCAGACACCTCCCTGGGGACAGGGACAGGCCAAGGCTGAGCTAGGATGTGAGCCCACAGATGGACCCAGCTTGGCAAGAGCCATGACTGGGCAGGGCAGGGCAGGGCAGTGGCGAGCTGGACACCAGCCCTGCTGTGGTGTCACTGTCGTAGGGGCTGATGGACATGGGATCCTGGGCCCTGGTCAGTGTGGGGGCAAACCCAGGCGGATGGGCAGGGACAGTCAGAGCAGTGAAGGCACTCAGGGACATGGTAACCTCAACAACAGCCTTTGTTTAGTGGAAAGAAAGCTCAGATCTAATAACAGTGCTTCCCTTTCAACCTAGTTTTTCACTGGTAGTTTTGGGAATGCCCATTCTTTGGCTGGGCATGACAATGCCTAGGAGTGTTCCCATCCACCTGGGGTGCAGATAAGCCCTCATGCATCCAGTCCATCCCATGATCCAAGGATGCTGCACTTGAGACAGTTTTGATCCAAAAGGGCTCTGCAGTTCTGCAGAGGTTTGTAACTGATCAAACTACTTGTGTTGAAGGAGCATGGCCCCACCAGAGCCCAGTGCCATGCTGAGGCAGCCTCCTGCCTCTGAGGTGGGTGTGCATCAGTCTGGAACACAAGCAGGACAAACCCCACCTAAGCACACCTGACGGAAACTATGGGCTGAGGTTGGATAGCTCAGCATTTATCTGGTCTTCAGATACTTCTGAACTAATATATCTAAGAGACAACTGCATTTTACTGAGGCTTAATTTTTTAATTAGCATTACAAAAAGCAGTTCTGTAACTGGCAGAAGAATTGGCAGCATAACACTGCAATCCTTAACAAGTCTTTTTTCCACATAGCCTGAGGCCACTAAGTGAACACATGAGAAGTTGTAAGCATGTTGTAGCTCTGAAATCATAATGTTTGGTATTGATTTAGAAATGCCTTCTGCACACTAAAGGATATAGGTTTTGCTACTTGTAAGCACTACATTCCCCTGTATTGTAATCATAAATGAATTAAGTCATGCTTTTGATTTTAATATGTACATCTACTCTTTTGAAACTATACCGCCCGTACTTTCATGTACATGGAACATTTCTTTGTGTGGTTGAGTTAATGGAGCTGGCTGGCATGCAAAGCTGGATTTCTTTCAGGTGAAATTAAACTGAAAGATGAGCTGCAGGACCACACCTAATGTACTTTAGCAGCTTCAGCATTCAGCCTCTGGGACCAGTTTGAAGTTAGTCTGAAATAAACAAATAAATAAATAAAAATGAAAACCTCAAAATAAAAACAAATAAATGAAACCCCCAAAACAAAAAAAAATGAAATCCCCAAAGCAATAAAACAACAAAAAAAAAAAGAAAAATAAACAAAAACAAAAAAACAAACAAAACCACACACCCCCAAAAAAAAAAAAAAAAAAAAAAGACATCTTTGGATTGGGAAACCTATACATTCAGATGTTCATATTCAGACTTAACCCTTGCAGTTCAGTCAAAGAAAGCATTCCAGTTGCATTTCTAAATGATATATACAAATTTCTGCATAGCTAAAATTCTGAATATGAGTACGCAGGGTCTGCAGACTCTCATATACAGTTTATTAGATACAGTACTTGGTCAACTGTTATCAAAAGATTCACCTAGTCAGATAATTAATAAGATACAGAAACATAAAACATGAGTTGTTAAAGTTTACAATTACCTTCCCTCACAGCTCCATTCTAAATGCACTGTCCTTGCTTTAACACATAGTAAATCATCTACCTAAATGTATTTGCACCCAATCATTTTTTAAAGTCACAATCTTTGTAGTGTCAACTTGTCAAGGGTCAAAGGGAAGAACAGGCAAGATTCCCAAATCAATCTGCTTGTAGAAACTGTCTCATTTCATTTCAAATTACCTGCTGTGGCTGAAGCAGGCTATGGACAAACTGCCTTCCTCCATAAACCATGACAGCACAGGTCGAACTTATGTGATCATTCATAAGGGGCAAGTCATGCTGGGTCTGTCATTAACTACTTTTAAACTGCTGTGCAGGGTTAAGTGATCTTGCAGGGCAGCAGCAGATATAAATACTATTTGGACAGTTTAATGTCAGGCGACAACTCCTCTGGGATTAGAACCGTGTAACCCAATAGTAGTGTTATCAATATAAGGATTAAGGTACTTTGGGACTGTTTCATGCACTCACAACTTTTCATGTGTTTTGCATGTTATTAAAGTATCAGATGCATAATAGAACATCGCTTAAGAGGCTCCCTAAATATCAGCAGCGCCAGTCCCCATCTTCTGTGGAGGAATTCCCAGTCAAATTAGTTTTGTCCTTGTGTAACTGCCAAATCAAGGAGAGGGCACTGCTGGTCTAAAAATGTAAACATATTGTAGCAACTGAAAACATGTCAGGCTGCATGACCCACAGGCAAGGGATACAGTTCAGAACTGACTCTTCTCAAAGTCAGTCCAGACAGGTATCACAGAAGTCTCTATTAAGCAAGGTATTTCAGCAGAATCCCACTTTAAAACCTGGAAGTGGGTATGTTAATTGAACCTGCTACATAGCTAACCAATAGGGATGCAAAATGATCACTGTGTGGCTTAATACACTATACAACTAATTACTGCAGAGCAACTTACTTTGTGCTTTGGCTATTTCTCCTCTGGTCACCATTATACTGATATATGAACAAGAAAGATACTTGTTAATAATGAAAAACAGACATCATCTTTTTCAACATCTGTGGACAGCAAAAGCTAGATGAGATCTGCTATACTATTGAATTAAGCTGGTTTCAGTAACAAAAAACTAAAGTTCTTAAAGGACTACATGATTTTTGCAGATTCTTTCTTCTTGATCATACCCTTATTTAATGATTACAGACATTGGTCACAGTATCCTTAATGCATTTGTCTTTTGTTATGATGCAGATGGGTATTTTTACAAGAACATGCAGGAAGAGACAAATGCTCCAATTTGCTGAAGACGACAAACTCTTGCTCATCCTAAAATGCAGTACTCAGTATTATGATCTATATGCAAAACCATACGTGAAACTGTGCTAACACAAGGGAGATGATTTATCAGTGTCTCTTAAAGCACAGCTGCCAGTGACACCAAGAAAGAAGTAAACCTTAGTCTAACAAAATCCCAGACTTCAGAGCCACCATAATGTATGCAGGAGGCAGGAAGAATCAAAAAATACATAGGCCAACCACTTCCTTGGTGTCACTGGCTCTTGGGCCCCAGCTCCTTCCCTCCAGCTCCAGGCTTCTCAGTGAAACTTCTTAACTCTCTTCTGAGCAACAGCCAAAAGGATGCCATCAACACAAGACGATGGCATTAAACAACAAATCACACTTTATTCTTCTGCATACATCCCTCCACACACTCATAGCATGTATTCAAAAGCCTATGTGTCCATGAGTGTGGAAGGCCCAGATCTCCTGTGTCCCGTTTTAAGTCCACAATGAATCAAATCTGTAGACCTTGTCCATAAGGATGCTGTTTCCACACCCCCCCAGCCTTGGCACTCCAGGCCTATCCAACCATTCACTGCAGGTAGGCTCCAATCAAGAAGTCAAGACCTGCCCATGTTTCTGACACTGTCCTATGTCTAAGGACTAGCCCTAGGCAACATACTGATCGGCAAGAGCCATCTGGTCCCCAGCCTGTGACAAGCATAATGGACCAATCTCATTTATTTCCCTCCTAATAGGAATATCATACAATTCTCAGTTCAGCAAATTCAAATCCAAAACCCACTCACCAAATAGTACTGTCAACACTGACCTCTCTCCCTTATCAGGCCCAGTTTGCCCCTTACATACCAGCTCATAATTAGAATAATTATACTGTTTTGCACTCTCTCCATTTGTTCCTGCCTCCCAGTTTCCCCATCCTGCTGTCAAACTCCACTCTTGTTTTTAACATAGATTCCCAGAAAGCTCACTTTTATTGTCTTTACGCCCACCTCATGCCTTTGCTCACAGGGAATCCTCACTTCCAGCTCAGATGCCCAAACAAGAGCCAGTACCTGCCATTATTCAAAGCCCTGAACACCACATAGGTGTGCAGGTGGAGACCTTGACTACTGCAGTTACTGCTGTGACCCTCTCATCTATAGTGATGTTACAGTTTCCCAAGGTTTATAACTTTAAGTTCAGGCAAAATTTCACAACAATGGTGAAAAGACCAATCAATGACTTTCAAATTATGTTAGTTCAAAAGAAAAAAAAAAAAACAAAAACAAAAAACCAAAAATGTCAAAATGGGCAAAACTACCCATTTTCCACTAATTTCGCACTAGAAAACAAATGCTTCCTGATGAAATTTTTTTCAAGTAGCCACATAAAATTTCAGACCAGTGGCTTTAGTTTAACAACTTGAGAAGAAATTTATGACAACATATGTTAATAGCATCACTCAAAATAGTGCAGTTCTGACTGTGGCATCATATTTTAGCCTTTTTTTTGAGAAGATAACATACTTTTTTTGCATTTATATATCCACTAGTACATTATGAATACTGACATGAAGTGAAATAATCCAAATTTACTCTTTCTCCCTGATGAGGGTAATTTGCATAATTCAGTAAACAGATCTAATTTTACATTGGATTGATAAAAAATCAAACATTGTTAAACTATAAGTCTATTACAGAAAAATGAAAGGACATGAAGAAAAAAATAAAACACAACACTGATCTCTGTGTGCATGAATCACAGACATTCACTGCATAAGGCAGCCCAGATAATGTGTCCAGCTATTTTATGTACTTCATATCTGATAATCAAAAAAAAAAAAGAGAGAAAAAACACTGTTAAGGATGATCCTTGAATACTGCTCTGAACAATTGTTTAATGTTAAAAAAGAAAACAATGTCATCATTTAAAAGCATATAGAGTGTTTTTTAGGACTAAAGCTTAAGTCCACTTGAAGTGTTTCAGGTCACTTCTAATTTCTGCTCTGGAATCTTTGGACAATCTCCCAACTATACATATATTATACCTCTTCTACTGTGATCCTCATGATAAGACCCGCCGTTCTTATGGATGAAAATGTGAAATAATGCTTACTTCAAATTATTTTAGCTAAAAGTTTATTAAGGGAATCAGCTGTTCAGAAGATGCAAAGGATCTGCCAGCCTCCATTTTCAGTCTTGAATTCTAGAACAGTAGTAGGAAGTAAGAGCATTAAGTATTACAATTAGAAAAGGGAAGATAGCTCCAAGAAAAAAATGGGGTTCATAAATAACACATTTACTATTAAAAAACTCTATACTGCATATACACCACCACAAAACAAACAAACAAATCATCTTGAATTTTTCCACTTTTTGCTCTTTGGATAGCATCACATAAGAAAATTCCTTTACCTTCCAGTTCCATGCTGGCTGGCTGCTATATTTAATTCTGCAGTATAAGCTTATTGACATCAATGTAAGTACACAGACCCTCAGAATATTTCCTAGTAATTTTCTACGTACACCATTGAATAAAGGAATTCAAGCTACATCCATAGTGAAACAAAAAAATAACACAAACTAGACAAGCAGGTCACTCAATCACCATTTTTTCCAAGATTAAAATTGTCCAAGATAAATATTTAGTAACAAAACTTCATAGAAAACGTGTGATTTATGATCTCCTAAATGTATCCTTTCAGTGGTATTATTTACAGATTTGCAATGAACAGTACAACAGTCTCTGTGGCTGAGTGAAACTTGCAAATTCCACTCCAAAAAAAAAAAAAAAAGGCAAAAAACACCACACTGTCACCAATAGGAGTTTTGACTAAAAGTATTACAGGAGCTTTGACGCATGGGAATACTCATTAGCTATTAAACACCTTTTCAGAATGCATTGTTTTGTAAATGATAATATGTTTATTTCAGATTATTAACTCCACACTAATACTACAGGAAGTAACAGAAATTATAAACCAATTTATACAGTAACACATTGTTTTCAACCCATGGCACAGAGCTAACCTGTATTAGATAGCTGCACCATCACTGTAAAATGTTTAGAAGGCCAAACAGTAGATTGCTGGTCCAAACCTTCAGGTCAAAAAGGCCAAAGTGATAAAAACCAGAAGTAAAAGACAAAGTAGAGAAAGTTTCCTCATTTTAGGAATATATTTCTCAGGGTAAAAAAAAAAAAAAAACAAAAAAAAAAAAAAAAAAAAAGAGAGAGAGAGAGAAAAATATTTGAGCCATTCGTGAATTACAAATGTAACTACTTGAAACAAGCTCAAATGTCATCATGAAAGACAAAGAAAGTTAACAGAAAGACAAATCATGGACTACCTCCTAGGTGTCTGCAACAGTCAATTTGTTGGAAAAGTAGCAAGCAGCTTCTTCACATCTCCCTTGATACAGTTTCCCTACCTTGGTAGCAGAGGGAGGGTAAGGAAAACTTGGGCTCATCACGATGATAATCACAAACACACTCTGCCAAATGAGCTTCCCCTTTTTCTTAATTTTTTCTTTACCTTTACACATAGTGGTATCAAGAAAATAATTTACCAGGTTCATCACATTCTGTCAAATGCTGTGGTTCATTTTGCAGCTTCTTCATACTGCAGCATTTTTCCTTCTCCCTTACGTAGGGCAGAAAGACATAACATTCAGAGCTGTCCAGTTTCTCCTTCGTCACCTGAACGGAAATGTTGCGTATTCTTGACAAGTAATTATTGAGAAAAAAAACAAAACAAAACAAACTTAAACATTTTCTTTTTTACTGAAAATAATTTTACAGGTAAACAGAATGGAAATGATAGCTAGGTAACCATTTATACAAAATATATAATTGAAGGTTTTGGGTTTTTTTAGTACTAAACCATCCAGATCAACACAAGCTCAGTTTAAAAGCATTAGTTGAATGTTATCATTTCTGCAATAAAATTCTCCCCGTAAACTCTAAGCCACTGAGTGAAAGAGTAACATCCAGTACCATAATGATATGGAAAAAGCAGCAACCCTGTTATCCTTGGGATACAATGATTAGCTTAACCTACAGCTACCTTACAGCATTGCCTGGTTGATGGAAATGATTGAAGCAATCAGATCAAAACAGAAAAAAAACCCAAAAAAACAAAAAACACCATCAAACTTTCTAAGAATCCTTGAATTGATAACAGTATGCTCTAAATTAAGAGTAAATCTTGTGCAGATGCAATGGTGAGTTTAAGATAGCACCCTGAAACAATGGGCTATGGCTCCACTGAACAATAAACTATTACAGGAATTTTGACCACTCTGTCATGAATGCCATCAAGTCTGTAGCTCCTGAGGGCTCATTCCTTGCCACACCTTTTCTTTAAGGAGGAATGACTACAGGATACAACAAGTTCCAAACCTATCCATATGCAGATGTCGGCAAGCTATGTACCACGTTAGTAAATGGGAACAAGTACAGTCACTTCAACAACACGGTATTCAGTTACAATGAATGTTTGAATTACAAACAGATAGCACAAGTTGTTTGGCAGCAAAGTGCAATATGAGGAAATGCCTGACATTAATTTTAGCAATAAAAATTATTTCCTTAAAATAATACTGCAAGGCAGCTTCATGGAAACTCCCAATTCACTCCAGTATGTTTTGGACAACACTCTGTCTTACATACTTAATAAAAAAACAAACCAAACCAACAGCATCTTAACGATGACCGTTTTCCCATCTGATGGCAGGGAAAACAAATCTGTTGACGATTTTGTAAATCTGCCTTCAGATTTTCATGCAAACTGCAGGCGGCTGTGGTAGATGACTTTCGAGGCTTTATGCTCTCTCAGAAGAATCACTGGAAAGAAGATGCAATGGTAATATGGTATTCAGAGCCTCTGAAGTCAGCAAAAAGAAAGAGGAACAGGAGCAGACGACCCTTTACAGGTCTTCAGCCCTCGTCACCTTCCCCCCTAGTATCCCGGCCTTGCTATACGTGCAAGTTCGTCAGAGAAAACTTAATTCCCGCAGCAATTTCAATGATTTCCACTTTCCTGATCTCCAAGAGATCGGTTGTTGGAAATCCACCCGCTGAGTCACAGCGCCAGCCCCATCTCCAAAGCCCCATCTCTCGCTGCGTCGTGTTGCGAACGAAAAGCGACACAGCAAAAGAACGTAACACAGGCAGAAATCTTCCCTCCCTACAGCCAGCCCTTGCAGAGAAACGTAGGGACAGAGTGAGTTGAAAATCTGGAGAAAGCCCTCTTCCTTCCCAGGGGAGGCCAGAGCGGGCGGGCCCCCTCGCTAACGACCGCTCCGCCGCTTCTCCTCCGGCTGCGGCTCTTAGCACCTCGTACCGGTCCTGGCAACCCTCCAGATCGCAGCTCCAACACTAGCATGCAAATGAGGCTTAATTCTTCTAAATCTAGCACAGTGGCTCCCGCTTCGCAAGGGAGAGAAAGGTAAGTTTACAGCTGAGATGCTTTATTTAGCTCTTCACGTTCAACAAAGTGACACTGACGCTTAAACATGCTTTAGAAAAGAAAATCCATTGTAACAGAAGGAAAAGCAAGTAAACACTACAAAGCAGAAAACCAGCCAATTTTCCTCTGTTTAGGATACGAGATGATTGTTTATATCCACATACTACAGCTTTCCCTATTTAGTAAACTGATCGATTTAAACCAGTACAGACCCATGTGTAGGCCCTATTATCTTTGGGGCAAAACAGTGAATTACAGGCATGAAATAGACCTTGAACTTCCAAAAGGAGGAGGACACACCTAAAGATTAATTCTGAGGTAACTAAAAATCCCAAACCTTCCATTCAGCATCTGCATGCAGTAGGTTATGACATAGCAGAGATTAGCCATTCCAAGTAGACAGACCCTAAAAATATTAAATTAAATTAATGCATCAAAGGTATGTGCTGCAACAAAAAGAAAATTTCAAGCATCGATGCAATTTGAGGCAAGAAGTTAACTAGAATACATTTATTTAATTAGTTTAACATGAGAGATACTGAACTCTTGGCCTTTGAGGGTTTAGACTGTCTAGAAGTCATCTGATTTGGGGGGTTTTTTTTGTCTGTAAAAAAAAAAATTTGCATTTCCACTAATTGGGACATCAGGCTGCTTTCATGACACATCAAACAAACATTTACTTCAGTCATGCAGTGATGTCTCAGAATGACCCCAGATATTTCTCCCAGCCAACAATTTATCTCCTCACACTTTGCCAGTTTTTGCTTTTAGCTCATACAACCCACACAGCTGACATCTTTAAACCCAGAGCTGCTCTGTTCCTCAGTGCTTTCCTCCACCATGCACTGTAAAGCCATCTCCCGCAGTGAAGAAGTTAATAGCATAAAATCCTTATAATGCAGTCGAAGGGAAACACCAGTACCAGCACCTTGCAAGCAAGCATTTTTCTTCACATGGAATGTGTGTTATTTTGAGAAAAACAAACAAACAAACAAAAAGCAAACAAAAAAACAACCAAACAAACAAACAAAAAAACAACAACAAAAAACCCCTAACCAGTTATATGTACCAAAGTCTTAATTCAATTAAGAATTTCAATACAGAATTTCAGTTGACTGAAGGCAACAAAAGAAGAGGTAGCTTCCCTTCAAAGACAATCACAGTCTTGTAGGTAAATCCACAACACAGGGAAAAAAGAAATTGTCCACATCTGTGTGTTAATACTTGGACCAGCCGAGAAAGCAAAGACAAAAACTATTAGCAGATGATGATTCAGAGTAAGAAAAAGGCAAGTATGAGGAAGGCAAAAAGCAAGAGGCCATTCAGAGAAAGACTGAGGGAAGTCTCAAATTCTACATTTGAAAACCTACAAATTTACTACAAATATATTAAATATGAAGGAAAAAAAAAGAAAATAAGTAGAGTTTAAGGCAAATATCAAAATAAACTTTCAGGAATTCTTCTAGATGTCAAAGGCATTAAATAACAATCTGACTAATCATGCTGGATAACAGTAATATAAAAGTAGCATATGGATAACAGTAATTAATGATAATATGCAATTAATAAGTGCTCCTTTTTTTGTTCTTCTAAGTACCATAAGGTTGACTAAATATTTAGGGTTTATTTTGCCCCTTGCAAATCTCAATCTTCTCTGCAAAGAGCGAAGCCTTGAGACTCATGGCAAGAAATTTCAAACCAAATATTTTGATTGCACTAAGTATTTGAAGATATAAGTATCATCCTCTCTCTTCAAATTTGAGACCGCATTGCTTTTATGTTACCTCTGTGTTATGTTGAACTCAGTCCATGCTAATTTAGGCTGTAACTACTTACTTCAAAGGCCTTCTTTTTTTTTTTCTTCCTTCCTTTTCAGAACAATGCTGAAAGGAACTATCAAAAGAAAAGAAAAATGTTTGTGATGATTGAAAGGTCTATAACATTGGATATTTAAATTAACACTAAATATACTCTGTATATTCTGAAACCCTTTGTGAAATATTAGTTATTCCTTTATTACATTTTCCCTGCACTGAAGAAATTGTCAAAAATAGACTTGACACAAATGACCTGCATCTAGCAACCCTGAGAACTGTAAACTCATACTCTGGTGCAACCTGTCTTTAACTCTTATCTCACTGTTCAACTGAAAAAGCCATAAAAAGATCAGATGCTTCTGATCTTAGCTTCCACCTAAAAACATGGAAACCAGTCCTGTGTTTTAAGTACATCTATTTTTATTAGAATCAATGAAATATAAAAAAATCCTAAATTAAGGGCAAATGAGCATTTTATTTCCACGATAAAGTGAACATTTTTAAAGTTGGAAGAAAATGGAAGACACAAACACAAACAGCACAAACAGAACTTCACTAATTAGCATGCAGAGTATGTGAATACACACTTCCCTTCAGTTGAAGCTACCACTTGAAGCTTTAACATGTTCAGTATATATTCACTGCATCTAGCATTCTGTGCCCAACAATTACCTAATAATTTTGTCATGTTTCATACAAGTGTAGATGCTTTGTAAATCTTTTCATTTCAAGGAATGAAAAGAAAGACTACAAACATGAAGCAGCTAAGTGAGTGTCACTAAATATGTCTGCAAAGGAAAAAAAAAAAAGCATTGTGCTGTGTCGCAGTGAAATCTAATTTTGTGTACACGTCAGCCGAAGAGGAATGGGAAGAGGCACGGTCTTGAGTGACTTTTCTGCAGTTACTTTGCACCCTTAAAAATGTTTATTACACAAAACATTCACCATACCTGCTTTTACTTTTCAGCTTTTGTTTAGGATTCAATATACTATACTTATATCCTTGTGGTTCCTGATGCTCTGCTATCTAGCTATTTGCCACATGCACGTATGTTTGACTCCTTTGGGCATTCCTGTAAAGCCAGAGGGAATTTCTTTTTTAAGCAAGTCCTTTTAATGTAGCTAAATCTTCCATGAGTAGCTTTGAAAGTCTGCCCTACAATGCACTGACATAAAAGAGCATAACAGTAGTTGATTGACAGGCAGTTTGAAGGAAATGCAAAAGAAAGAGAAAATATATAAACAATACTTTGTCAAATGTGGAGTAATAATAGCCTTTCCCCTGGTATCCTCAATCAGAAAACACTGCTGGTCTGTCATTACCCATCCTTATTATTGCTAACATTATTGTTCACATTACTAAATAACAACTTTGTATTTATTATGCACACTACTAAAATACCTATTGCAAGGTAGCATAAAAAGTGCTGTTTAAAGGACCTAAATTTATTTCCCATGAAAACCCATTTTCTATCCATTCTCTTCAGTTTTAAGCTATTTACTTTTAAACACTCAGAATTAAGTGAGTCTATGTTCTATTTTTAACATACTCACAAAATATTTCCAGTAGTTGTATTCTTGGTATACAGTGATAATCACGTGCTTCGTTTCAGATGCCTTTGTGTCAGACACTTTTTCCATTTCCTTTAAAAAGTAAGCAGCATGTTCAAGGCTTCTCTACAGTTGGGGAAAAATTGAAAACCATGACCTGGCACAATCCAGGGGCAAAACAGGCTCTTCTGCAACAGGACTGCCACTACGCGGGGGGCTTGGGAACACCATCAGGACACAGGAGTTGCAACACAGGTTGAAAGCAGTAACACATCTCAGAGGCAGCACATCAAAAGAAGAAATGGCTGTAGCTTTAATTCATGTTCAGTGTACCTGACTGCAGTTAATTCCAGTATTTTCCCAATAGCAATAAAACTAATGAATTTAACAGCATTGCTGGTTGACAAAATTCTACAAATTATTTGTTAATGTAATAAAAATAATTCCATGGCTTTGTTTCTCCTAAATCGCTAGGCTGCTCTCAAACACCAAAATTAAGATAAAACTACAGTCTTGTTTTCATTAAGCAACATTGCACACTCCTACTTACTCCTCTTTTAGCAAAAAATAGAATGCCTCATGCTAATAGATCTCATTTCTGAAAAGGAGAGCAAAGATAATAAACAATGAGTTGAGAAACATATCCCCTTCTCCCAAGTCCCTTTTGCAAGCCTCTATACACCTGTGATCCCAGCCCCCTCCCCTCCCAGCTTCTATAAATACGAGAAAAGAATATATGTCTATTAATACCCTGTATAGAGCACATTTCATTCAATCAATGCTTTTATCAATGGACAATCCCACAGGGTTCAGAAATTTCAAAACTTCTACATGGTACAACTGTCTTACTTAAAAACACTTTCTTACACTAACTATCAAATCTACTTTGCTCAAAATAGTTAAGACCTTGGGTCAAGGAGACAGTGGCATTAGCACTCAACAGAAAATGTGTTTCTCTACACTAAAATAGCCACTTAAGCAAGAATGTGGAAATGATTTATCTTGCAATGTTTGAAGTTGGATCTTCACCTCAGCTATGTCATGACTGCACAATCAGTCAGAGGGAGACTGTTACACTTTCATACAAAGAAAAGGATATTCAACTCTTCACTATGAGTATCTAACAAGTAATACTACCTTTCAGAAAATAAGAAAAAGCATAAATATTAGCTAGGGGAAACATTCACATTTATAACATTGGACTCTGAGACCTTCAGTGTTCCTGTCCCCAAATATAAATCTGCCTTTGATAACAGAAAGGTAATGCAATTTCACTGAAAGCTGTTTCATTTAAATAAAGCTGTATTTGTAATCCTAAATATTGCAGTGCTATATTAGTTTAAGATAATCAGAAAAATACCAAACTGAAAAGTTAAATTGAAGCTTATTAATAAGACCTGTAAACAAAAGCAGATTTTGATGCAAGAAAGCAGACAGGTAAGTTTGATTTGGGATTCAGTGATACTGTTTATGCATTCTTTATCCTTTAACAGCTATACAACCTGTAGGCAATCCTAAAAGTTGAAGACAATGAAGGGCTTTCCAATTATGCACACTCAGTACTGGTAATACTCATGCTTTCACCTAACAATTTGCAGGATCAGACACCACAGAACAACCTGATAGTCTTCTAGAAATAGAACAAGTCCAAAAAGATCACAAAATGATGCACCTGTGAGACTGATTTTTTAACAACGTATGTAGTTTCCAGAGACATAATTACCCCTTCCTTAAGAAATTAATTAAGCTGCTAATGTGAAAAATAAGCATTTGTCATAACTATGGGCACAATACCTTCTACTAGAAATGAGAAAGCTTCCAACTTGCAGAGAATCTGCCTCCACAATCTATTTTACCTCTGTAACTTTTACCAATAAGTGTCTAAATAAAACTCAACCATTGTAATTTTAAAGTACAATGTATTAAATAAATAGAGTATTAAAGAATTAGAAAGTTCATGTTTCTTACATTTATAGACATTCTCTCAGCAAGAATTTCAGATTTCAAATGAATAATTAAGGAATTGGGGAATTTTAACAAAAAAGTCTCTTAATTTTCCTTCTCTTGACCCATCAAAACTCTGCATGTCCTCAAAAAACTAGTTCAAATGATCTTTAGCTGTCCAATATTTCGAAGTTTCAGCCATTACTCAGAAAAGTAGCACCACAGCAATTAAGACACCATGATCATAGCCAAATTTGTAACCTGTACATACATAAGGCTGGGTACTATATATTCTTCACTTGAATTGCAGTATTTATGAGAACTCACAGTATTCTGTATTTTAGTAATACGAAAAGACAATTTAATAGTATGAGAGTTCTATAAATTCCAAAAGATGATTTCTTCTTGTCAGAAGTGAAAAATCTGTGTGTACATCAAGCTGAAATACTCAACTTTCAAAAGGTCAACCGCAAATGAAGCTCTGCCATTTCTTCTCTTTAATATGAATTTAGCAAAAAGACAGGGTAGCCAGTCAGAAAGAACAGACATTATAACTGAAATAATTATATCCTAGCATACCATACACAATTACATATGCTTATATCACTTACAGAGATGTCACATATAAATTAAATTATTCATGTTTGTTTTGAAGAGAGTATCTAAAACTGTAAATACTGCTTTTAAAGTGAGTATATCAGAGAAAGTACTAACAGCATGACATGGAGGGAGATGAATACACAGGCCAGAGGCAACTCTATTCTGAAGGCATAGAAAATGTGCCAGTAGACTTGACCTCCTGACCTGAAGTTCTAGATAGAGTACAACAAAAGAACAGGAGCAGTCAGCAATTAAACTGATGGGGAAAAAAAAAAAAAAAAAAAAAAAAAAACCCAACATGTTGACAGTCAATTTAAATGAAGTTTGTCACAAAAAAACACCAGTCCTGTCCTATTCAGAGCCCCCATGCATGCCTGTGCTAGGGTACTTTGACAAGCCACAAAAAAACAGGGTGGAAAGTATGATTTACATGAAAAATTAGTTCTTTTTTTGGTAGGGAGAACAAGTAACTGCAGAAGGTAGGCTGGCTTCTTTCAGTGACACATTAAAGTATTCAAAATGCAGCCTTTTGGGACACAAGGTTCAAAAGCCCTCACACTGTTACTTCTTTCATCCTAAAAAAGCTGGAATAAAAAAATACCACTTCCTACCAAGCTTATGTACAGTAGTCTTACACTCTGTACCAGTCAATAAGGCAGTGCTTAGGACAGAGAAGTGTATACATGATTGTATGTGATGCACTGGTTTACCTTACGATAAAATTTTAAATCAAACTGAACTGTAACACCTTTCCTGTGCTCAATCTGCAATATGAGAAGGTTATTCCCATTTAGTTTAAAATAAATAACTCCTCAACTTAATCTACGTTCATTTGTTTTAACTCAAAATAACAGTTTGTGCAAGTTTTATTAAAATTGTTTAAAAAATACATTTTAGATACAACTGACATAGTCATCTTTATTCAGTGAGAAAAGACTGCAGGTATTTAATTCATTATCTGGGCAGTTACACTTCTCAAAACTATTGGTCAGTATTTCCTGCAGTTTTATAGTGGTTTATGCAATACTGCCAATTTAATATGCAAATCTAAACTAATTTCTGGCTGCAGGTGCTACTAGAAGGGGAAGGTGCCTTTCCTATATATCCTCCATAAAGCTTCAGTCATGTTAAAACAGGCTGGGTGGAATTAATTTAGTATTTACTTTATAAACAGACGTTGAGAGAAGTCAAATGTTTACCAGAGTGAAATATCCTGCTAAAATTCTCCACCGCAAATGGGAAAAAAAAAAGGGGGGTTTTGGAGGGGGGACAGAACCAGAACCAGCAAGTCACATCTTTCTGGAACTTTCATATATATAACCATACAACTTGCTTATACTGCAGCTCATTCGATTAAATAGCTTTCAAAAGGAGTAGATGTCTGATGGATTATTGTGTTATAACTGGATAATTTGCAGCACTAGCTCATCTATTGGAATATGGAACTTGCAACATCAGATAAACTAGCTATTGTATCTGGTCACATAACTTGCCTGAGGCAATGCAATTCTTGATGCTTCAATGGGAGTTGTAAAAAGTCCAGTCCATCTTCATTGCCTTTAGTATTATTTCAACTGATATACTCTACTATAATTAATAGTGTATAGCTTGCCTTCTAAAATGTTACCCCAAAACCATTCCAGATCTTCTTGTCAGTAGCTTGTGATTGCAAAGCTGAGTGATCAGGCTGACATTTTCATCAACCACATTTGACACTGTCAGATGCTTTCTGTGCATACATGCGCATGAAAATAAATATATACAGTGTTCAGAAAGCCCTGCTCGCTTCTAAGAAAAATGCTAATGAAAAATACATTGTCTTAACTGGGGGGAGGGGGAAGCTTTTTCTTTGGAAATCTCTGATACTCCCAAAGATGACCGAGTTTCAATAGGAGTGTATCCTTTGTGTCAGGGGTACACTGCTGCTTATTTTTTTCAAGAAAAGCTATCTAAATTCAGTCATGTAATATAAAGTTCTGAAAAAAAATTTAGTTGGCCTTATTGTTCCAGTATGCTAGAACATGTGCCTCCTGCCACGCCAAGAGGCATAAAACCAAATTATCCATAGAAAGCCAGTTTCAACAGCTCTGTAATCATGATAGCAGTAAGACATCCACATTGCAAACAAATACCAATCTTCTGCATTTCATGCAGAAGAAATAAAATCTCTACACAAACAACAGGAAATAGCACATAGAGTTGAGGAGTCTGGTGAAACTGGAACAGAAGGGAAGAAGAGAATGAACGTGTAGCTGGATGCAGAAACTGGTCAGGCAAGGAGTGCAGGAACAGAAATAACAAGATTAGGACAGAAGGAGGCTACCTATGAAATATGATGGAAGTAGCAAAGACAGAGCCCAGACTTGTAGAGCATGGAGATCTGAATGAGACCATTGTGGTATTAGCTTACTAAGAATTGCACTAAGAGAAACAGGATTGGAACAAGGTAGAAGGAACAAGGGTCAAATCCAAGATAACAAGAGTCCCCCTGCTAAAGTCACTCCTTCCCGGTCTACACTAAAGATCAAAATAATCAAGTACACTATTATTAAGATATCAGTATCCACCTGTGAAAACAACTAGCAAAGGTATTTTCTCCACTAGTCCTGTTCCATGGAGGGTGACAACCAGCTGCTATCACCAGTTATCCTGCTAGTTCAAAAGACACAGTGGTTGTCATCCAAGGGTTTCAGACCTGCTGCTGAACTAGAAGAACATCAATAGAAAGTCCACCTTGGGGCATCTTACCTGTTTTCTGAGCTTGCTATCTTAAAAAGCAACACAACATAGAAAAACAACCACCACCACCAAAAAAAAACCCACAAAAAAAAAACCTACCAAAAAACCAAACAAACCACCACCCACAGGAAAAACATCTACAGAAAAACTGTACAAGAATATCAAGATCACAACTTGAAGACATAAATTTATCCTGAGGCTAGCTGTTAAATATTTTCTCACAAGCTCCCTAAATTCAGTAACTACGGACTACTGACACAAACGAATAAAGGGCTGGCTTTTCACATTATTAGAGAAAAAAGTTTCATAAAAATCAGTAATCAACAGTGTTCCGCAATAGTATGGCTTTGTACCTCAAAGAGGATAGTAACCTCCAGCACTTCAGCAGAACATTAGTCCAGTACCTACCTTTCAAAAAAAGTAACATCTTTCTATTACAACATCTCAGAGAAACAGGGATTTTCACAGAAATTTTTACTGCATTTACATTATGTATATTTGACAAACTAAGTACACACAGAGTATGCACCAAAGAGGGTTTAAAAGCATGAAAAATCTATCTGTAAGCACAAACCAACAAAGACTTACTGTTTATAGAAGCCAGAAAGGGTGAAGATGGAAATAATGAGTTAGTCCAAACAACACCCACTGATAAAACCCAAGGACTGTGATGAAATCAAGTCCAACAAACAAAAGAAGCGTAGGGCACAGAAATGAAAGGCCCATTGCTGGTATGCCAGAAAAAAACCTGACCTCTGTAAAAAGCCAGTACTTAAAACTAGTTCTACAAGAGGTGTCCAAAAAGTATGAAACTTCCCACTATCATTTATAACTATCACCATGTGGAGATGCAGGTTTCACTGCAACATCATTTAGCATTACTGCCCTGGCCTGAAGAAACAGCCTCACCAGAACCACCAAAGATGACCCAAATCACATTTCTGTAATATCTAATTTTGATTAAGCCTTGAAAAGCATCTGGAATACAAAACTTACGTTCCTGCTGTCATGCATTCACTATACACATTTTAATCCTCATCCTTTTTAATAATTTTTTGCTTTCTGTTTAAAAAAAAAATAAAAAAAATCTGGCTCAACCAGTCAAGACAATCTTTTGCAACAACCAAGCCCGTGACCAGAACAACAGCTAACAGCAATGCCTGAAACAGCCTAATGCTGTTAGGACTTATCAACAGACTGATAAGATAATGCTCTGTGTCTGCCTTTCTCTAGCAGAAAGACTTCAAGTTAAAGTTTGAACAAAAACCAGAAGCTGCATTCTCCAGTGCCTTGCTTTTTTCTTTTCTCCTGCATGAGCTCTGAACAGGAGCAGCTTCAAACCAGGTCACTTAAAATAACTTTGAGGAGAACAGTCAAAAAGCTATTACCATCTCCCAAAGCACATACCAGCTAGATGTTTCTTTATGGTAACCTTCTACAGTTAAGAAGGAAGGAAAGAAGTTAGTCAAATATAAGGAAATATACAGGATTTCATTTCATAATGCTTTCACTATGTTTTCTTCTTAGCCTGTAATAGAAGACTAAGGAAAACTTGGCATGGAAAATGCCTGCAAGATAAAGTAGACTCAAGTGTCCAAGCTAGACATCTGAAACAATATTCAACTGCTTAACACCGCATAGTGGTAAGACTCCCCAGCGTCTTGAGTTCTCTAGCCCATTTGTTCCATTAAACAATGCACTTTCAGACACTCCATTGTACTACTTCCTAGAGACAAATACTGTCTCCTCAGTATAAAATCTGTCATTGCTGTTTGGCAATGATAAAACAAAACTATAGAGAATCACAGAATTGTTGGTGTTGGAAAGGCCCTCTTGAGGTCACCTTGTCCAAATCCCCTGCTCAGGCCAGGTCAGCTAGAGCAGGCTGTCCAGGATCATGTCTAGTTGGGATTTAAATATGTCCACAGACAGAGACTCTACAACTTCTCTGACAACTTTACTCCTGCGTTTAACAATCCTCAGTAAAAAAAGTGTTTTCTTGTGCTCAGATGTTTTAATTTCCACCCACTGCCTCTTGTCCTGTCAGTGGGCACTACTACAAAGACTCTGACTCCCTTATCTTCATTCTTTCCCATTAGGGATTTGTATACATTTATGAGAACCCACCTGATCCTTGTCTTAGCCAGGTTGAACATTCCCAGCTCTTCAGCCTCTCCTAATATAAAAAGAGACTGCAGGTCCTTAATCATCTTTGTGACACTCCGCTGTATTCATTCCAGTAACTGTCTCCTGTACTAGGGAGCCCAGGATATGGCTACACCAGTGCTGAGTAGATTAAAAGGAAACCTTCCTCAACCACTGGGAATGCTCCTCCTTATGCATCCCAGGATATTGATGGCCTTTCTTTGCCACAAAGGTGCATTGCTGGCTCTTGGTCAGCCTGTTGTCCACTAGGACCCCAAAGTCATTCTCAGCAAACCTACTTTCCAGTCATGCTCCCAGCATGTACTGATAGGGTTATGCCTCCTCAGATGCAGGCATTTCACTTTGCTGAACTTTGTGAGATTTCAATCAACCCACTTATTCAGCCTGTTAAATGCTAGACATGGCAGCTTGCCATTTTTACTTCATATTAGCACATAAGGGTAAAAAAAAGTAGAAATCATTGGTTTACCATAACTTTGTTAGTATGTGCAGAAACTGTAGCACTGGATCTTCACTAAGAATTTGCCTCACTCCTTGTCACACTTTTTCCTCTGAAAAAAAAAAAAAAAAATCGTTTCCACTTTCCATCCACCAGAAAATCTGACATGAATTTACAAAAGTAAAAGGCTCTGGTATCAAAGTTGTCAGGTCCTAGCTAATAAAGTAAGCTTTATGGGTAGGTCTTCTCACTTGTAGAGAACAAGTTAACTAAATATTTCTAAGCAACTTTTAACATACTGTTCCACATATCTTTTGATCTTCACATATTCAAGTCAGTTCTCCCTGTCCACTAGATCTGTTTATATGACGTTCCCATATTGTTTTGCTGAAGTATGTTATAAAGACTTGCAATATTACATGGTAACTGCTTTTTTACTTGTAAAATAACATGTGCATACTCTAAAAATTATCTCTTTTTTTTTTCCTCTCTTTTTTTTTTTTTTTTTGGAACAGTAATCCTTCAATCTCAGAGAGGCACACTCCGTATCAAAACACCTTATTCAGGTGTTTACTCAGGCTGTGGCCTTATGGGAGTAGTACCCACCATCGAGGAAATAACAGGCTCTTCAAAAGAACATGCAGTCAAGCCCATGGCTAAAAAAATTCCAGCTTATAAAAAAACCCCCAAAACCATCATCTCATCACAGAGAACCAGTTCTATAGATAGGCCTTCTTACAAAAAAGAACAAATCTCCGTTTGCTGTGCTAAACACGCTGCTCCTCTACAAGAGGCAGCACAATTCAGATCGACATTGCCGAAACCTTGAGAAAGTCCTAAACTAGCAGGTAGTGTCATTACTTAAGAATGACAAATGATTCTCTATGGTTAAAGAAAATTGCTGAGCTCTGCAATTCAAAAATCTCTGCTTAAGTTGGATGAAGCAACAGGGTCTCATCATTAGGAAACAGCCTCAACATTTACGTGCTTTCTGCAAAATGCTTTGCTTTTTTATACAGGCCACCAAGAAATTTGAGCTTTCCTATATTTCAGCACAGTGTACTACAAGCCTGCAGATACACAAAAAAGTAAGTGGAAAATGAATGACATGAAGATTTGGGATTTTTCTAGATTCAAAATTATAAGAAGCTACTGGCAATCTTAAATGATTCATGGCTGTGAATTCAAAAATCAAAACAGATCACAGAGTATCATAAGAAACCATACAGCCCTTTACCACTCATATGATCCCTCTACTTTCCTTCTTTTCCCAACTTCTTGCCACATGTCATTCCTGTAACAATATCTATATATTGAGAAAGAACTCCCATGTTATTTCTAGATTTTGCAAACTGACAATCTGCAATACATTTTCTAATCTTTTGATTTTGTTCACTGATGGGAGAAGGGGGGTCCTCTGTTTTATTTGTGTCCTTTCTGGCGGAGAAATAATAAAAAAAGAGAACAGCTCTTTGAGAAGCTTGTGTCAGCTTCATTGTTAAGACAAAGGTCACTGCATTCCTATTCACAATGACCTACAACTGTACCCATTTAAGGACTTCATTATGCTATATTAGAGGGACCTCTTTCTCAGAGGTTTTAATTTGGCTTCATTGTGAGGAGAACAAAACATGCAAGCATCAGGACACAATGTTAAAAACAGTAAAAACTTGTGATTTTAGCTACCAGCAGTCTTAAATCATTTGCCATCCACTCTTAAGATGACATACATTAAGTATGATTTCCAGAACCATGTAAAACAAAATATGAAACTTTTACTCTAAAGTCTCTCTCTAAACTCCTAAAGAAATTAATAATCAAATTTTGTTTACCTACACAAAAATGATTGTAATCTCTCAAAAAAATCCAAGTTCCAACATCTCAAGATAAGTAATTGGTTTAACCCTCATCTCCCAAATATTAAATTACTATTATAGAAGTAAACCTAGAAAGAAGTTTTAACTAATAATAATAAATACACATTTCATACAGACTTACATTAAGATCACCAAGTGGGCATGTTTAGTTATAGGGTTTGATGGATCAAGTACATCAACTGCTTTATGACATAATTTGACCCAGCTTTCTAAGGCTGACAGATTTCTAAAGCTAAACAGGTTGAATATTTTTAGTGACACGTCTCCATTGATTACTGTTGAATAACCCTCTGGACTAAAGCTGGCCAGATGTCAGCCAGCAGAATTTTGGCACAGATATCTGCATTTCATTTTCACAAAGTGAATCAATACTTGGAAATTGCAGGTCTTCAAAATCTCCTAGATGTTCTAAGAAATGGATCTTGCTACACTGCCTCTCACACTTCCAAATCATTGACCAGTCGAGCTACAAAAGGCTCCTTCTCCCAAGAATACATGATTTGTCTACTGCCCCTTAAGACACGATGGGTACATAAGCTTTTCCAAGTACATATGTTATTACCAAGCTGACCAAATTCCAAGCAGATAGCTAACACAACATAAATGCCCTCTTCAGCTGCAGAAGGGAATTCTTATTAGTCTTGTTTTCTAGTATTACTGAGCATTTCCTAAGATTTTTTTCAATCCAGAGATCCACTTTAAGACATACAAAGATTCATAGGCCTATTTTATCCACTATAATTTAAAGCACCTCTGGAAAACATGCGAGTTGTTTTATTACACACCTATGTATTTCCTCATCACAAGAAAGCAAATTAAAGTGATTCTAATCCTCATCGCTCATGGAGTTGCACATGGATTTCTTTGTAAGTTCTATTCTTCAAAACAGGTCTTGGCCTGGTTTTATTCCCAGTCATCTCAGAACGTAAGAATATCCAAAAGAACTCCCACCTGGAAGATTTTTTCCCCCTCCAGGAAAAATATTCAGCATCTTGGAGCTGACTGAACCATCCTTACCTTCATCAACAGAATTACTGGCCATATGCCAGCATCCACACAGATCATGTCCCTTTCAAGACTCTAACCTCCAATCCACTGGGAACAGAGTACAAGCAGATAGAGAAGTACATGCTGTAAGGAAAAATTGTGGGATTAAAAACAACCAGAGAAAAATTAAAATTAAATCTCTTTTGCCAACAGCAAAAAGTAAAGGTTCCTTCTGAGCAAGAAGACATGAATATTCTGAATGGTAATTACCCAGCTTTAGATAAAGCAGGTTTTAGCATTGAAGGTCACACACATGCTACTACTGAATATCTGATGTTTGCTGCAGATCCTGCATAGTAACCATTATATGCTTTGTTAGTTCACAGAATGTTATGGTATTTGTAGCACTAAATAAGAGACTACTTAAAGTACATTTTAAGATAAGATAGAGTATATTAAAATAAACATAGAAATATAACCTTAAATTAGTTCTTAATTCTTCATTTTGAGAAGAAATATAGAATATAATACCAAACCAGACCAAGGCCCCAAGTACAGAGGCAGCTTTCTATTGCAGTATCATACTATTACTTAGGACAGATGGGGTTTAAAATTAACGAACTCACCAGAAATTTAATAAAAACAAAACATTAAAAAGCATTGATACGAAAATATAATAGTATGCTCTATATGAAAACTTACATTACTATGAAGATTATGAATCAAGCATTGTAACTTAAAAAAATACCAGAATGAAATATTCCTTTGAAACCTTAATTCACCCCACCTTGTATGTGCACTATGACAGACTGATTACATCGTGACATAGTATTTTTTTCCAAGCAATACTGCCTTGCTCTTTGTATCCACCACAAACAGAAGGACAACACTCAAGAGAATGAAACAGATCTATGCTTAATGAGGCTGTTATCAGCAGAACCTGGGTTCACTTGTAAATGCCAGATTTACAGGGAATACAAAAGGGAAAAAACAACCTAGTGATTGAGGCTCCTGAATATCACCTTAAAAAATTACATTACCTCGTGACTTCTCCACAGCTGCTTCTTGATTCTAGACAATCGGCTATTCCACATTTACAAAGCTGGTAACTATTCCTCCATCTCTCTCCACACACAGTCTGAAAGAGCAGCAGTCTTACGCCAAAGAACTCAACTTCAATCAGTGTCAAAGAGATCAAATTCCAGTATCCACCCTTCCAGGTCATAGGTATCAAAATGAAACTAGGCATCCAAAAGTAAATTTTTAGCATCAGTATCTATAAAACCCATAAGATTAGAGTATCAGTACAAGGGTATGAAAAAAACAAATTTATTTTTGTTTTGTGATGTAGCCAGACGTTACTGTTGGTGAGAAAACAAACAATGCTGAAATAAATCAGAGTTTTAGCTGCAACTGAAAAAGACAACACAAGAAATACATTTTGAACAACATGGGTAACAAAGCGTATCATAGTCGTTCATTTGGTGAACAGAGTATATATATCCTGTGTTCCAAATGCTGTGCACAATTCTGTACCTTAAGTGTTTGTACAAAAACAAACAAACAAAAAGCACACAAAAAAATCACCTTAGAAAAATATTAAAGACTCCACAGTTTGCATAAGAAGCCAGAAAACAAATTCCAGTCTGAGAATATGCAACATATACCCCCATATAGGACATACTAGAAGACTTTGATAGCAGGACTAACACATCTAACAATTCTAATAGTCCAGTCTGTTATCCTGGATGGGTCATCTCTGGAGACATAGCCAACAAACTTTCAAATCACTGAACGTAAAAACATTTTCAAGAAATCTTAACTATTATCAGGTTTTCAAGACCAGTGATTCAAGAAGGGACACCCATCAACCTAGTCTAAAGTTCTAGCTTGGGAGGGATGATTCCAGTTTGTTTTCAGAGAAGCGTAGGATGCAAAGGCAGGCCAGTGAAAAGTTTTCTTCCTTTATCTTATTTTAGGAAATATGTGAGCTTTTTTTTTTTTTGCGGTCGCTTCCCAGAGAAAGATAGTGTGTGGAGTATGACACAGACAAAGCCTGGAAAATTCCAGCCCACATGGTTAAAGCTGGTAGTCAGTAAGGGATGAAAACAGAATCTTCCATCTTAGTTACGTGACTCCCTTCAGCACATATAATAATAAACAGCGAGGTAGCAACTTACACACTCTCACCTTATCTTCTCAGGCATTACAAACATTTCCACAGTCACAATTGCAACCTCACATGAACAACAACACTGATTGCTAGTTGGTGGAAAAAAAAAAAAAAAAAGCAGAAGCATAATTCAGATACACTGTTTTCATCCATGCAATAGGCGGGGTGGTAGGGTGGTGGACACCAAACAAAACACTAACGAATACAATGAATTATTCCACTATCTTCTCAAGGTCTCCAAGAGGCATCGCGTGTTTTTTCCTCATCAGTAGTCGATTAACCTGGAATTGTGATCTCCCTTCACACCATCATATTTTTCACATTTTTTTACATCCCCTTCCATTTCACCAATTACTTTAAAATTTCACCCGCTACCCACAAGTCTATGTCCAATTTAAATCATTCAGGAACTACTACAAACTTTAGCTAGCTCTTCTAGAACATCTGCAGGCAAGTCACACATGCACTTTTAAGGGCTTGGAGCATACAGATGCATTCACAATTCAGGGTACAATATTGCACTCGTTCCAAAGCAAAAACATGTTATGTCAGCTACTATGAAAAGAAATGTAACAGTTTATGTACAATTGTCTATCATCATGTATATAAATTCTTCTTTATACTCTCGTTAGTGGCAGGAAACAGGCTATCATTCCCCTCCCATAATTCCTTTAAAAACAACAACAAAAAAACAGGAACTAAAGTGGGGAAAAAAAAAAATTGAGGTCCATTTTGCTTTCCTTTTTCTTTCTCTCACCACCACATCCCTAATTAAAGCTTTAATACCTGTGGGTTACTACTACAATGTAGTTCTTTGCAATATGACAGAATCACACAATCCCATAATCTAAACTATCTAGCAGGCAAAGCCATGCCCCGATTTCTATGCATTTTACCATATCATTAACCTTCATTACTTAAAGCAAAATAAATTTGAAATCTACATTAAATTAGGAAAAGGTCTAGTTCTATTTTGTCTAGAAACACTTTTGAGTGACTAAGTTGCAGAAAGATTGTAAAAAAACTCCAGCATCTCTCCCTCAGGTTTTATGAAATTATTCCTAGCAATGTTCTAAATATTAAATATTTAGCATATTGCATATTTGCTTTGGGAAGTTTTCATTCTTGTTTCCTCTTGTCCATATCATTGTCTTGACTCAAACTGCTGTCTTCTGTTCTTCAGTACTCTACTTTTCAAACATTTTGAGACTTCAACAACTGCTACTCTTACATACACATGCAAAGTTGAAAAATACAGATTAAGGAAATCTGCAAACTATCTTCAGATTACCTAGAATGCTTTTAAGTATTTTGTCATACTACTATTTTTTCTAGGCTTTCCTTATAATGGGTATGGTAGAGCAGGGGGGGGAGCATGGGGGCAGAACTTTCTAAAATCTTTACTTTGAACAAAATTTTATTATATATGTGCCATTCTGGATTCCCAGCAATTAAAAAATGTCTTTGAAGTTAACGATGTGCAATTTTTATATTTTTAAATTAAATCATATATAAAAAGTACGAAATAGTCCTAAATCTGAATGCACTATTTTAAAAAATCTCTTGCCCAAAAAGAAACTGAAGGAAGAAAAGCTGAAAACATGCCAGTAAGCTATATTATTGCTTCTCAAAATTTATTTTCATAATGCTTTCTTAATAGGTTCTCATAAGTGTGACTGGATAATAGAAGTGATATCTTTATGATTTTGTGAATAATGGGTTTTATTAGTATTAAGTTAAAGCAAACAGCCAGACAATACATATGCAACTTCTACTACACACAATATAAAGAATGTAAATTATAACCTCTGTAAAACAAAAGAAAATATACTGAAAAATCCAACACAGTGGTTATGGACTATTCCATCCCTCATAACAGGCTGGGATTTGTGTTTAGAGAACAGTTGTTTGCTTTTTTTTAGACCAAAATAGGGTGAAATACATAATCAATTGTAAAGAAAAAGGTAATGGAGTTACGTGGGTTCTATGAGAACAAACTCTAGATTAGTTAAGAGGGGAGAAAAAAAAAATAAAAAAAAAAAAAGAAAATAAAAGAGAAGATAGTTCACTTAGTAGAAGAGATTACAAGCGGGCTCAGGTCTCAATTTTTAGTGGTGAGGGACAATGGGAGAAATTACCCAGGACTTTTGTAACAACTCATTTAATAATACACCACTTTCATAACAGAAGTGTTTTACACTTGCACAATGTTAATAACTTTATTATACATGGAAGCCTGTAATAGGCTGATTACACAATAAGACTGCAAACAACCACTGGTACTTTCCTGACACCAGAAAAGTACGTAAGACTGAAACATCACCAAGAGTACATAAAAAACCATCAGCATAAACATCACCAAAATTACATTAAAAAAAACTAATCAAAAAATACATTTGCAAAAAGTGGTTCAGAGCAGTGCCACTGCCTTTCAGCAGCTTTGAATGGCCACCAGCACTTCTAGCAGGTTTCCGTGGCTCCACAGGCATTAATCAGGATTCACATATAATAAATAATGTACCACAAAATATACATAAAATAAGGCAATAATTCCAAAGAAAAGTTCTGTTGATTTTAACAAGCCACTCAAGTTCTACTTTTGTAGTTGATGTCATCACCAGAAGCCTTTGATGGAATTGCAGCCTTAGGCCCTAAAAGCCTGCAATGATGAACTGCTGCAAACCCCTATATCCGTAGAGAGCTCCAGTGAGATCACTGGTACACTGCTGGGCACAGGGGTCCATATTAGCTGATCCTGATGCAGGACAGGGGCCTTAGTATGTACAATTGGGAGTATATTATTTCTTACCATACATGGAAACCTTGATAATTCTAAAACACGTGGGTGGTTTTTGTTCATCGTCTGATGTCTTAAGACATCAGAAAGTACATAAAAAGATACACACTTTCTGGAATGTTAATCTTTTTAAAATGCTAGCTATTAAGTTGGGCTGAGAGGGTGAGTAGGGAAGAAGGGAAAGAAAAGGTGTAAATTAAGGGGGAGGCAGACCCAAGATCAACTCTGAAGGAATTGGGAGCAGAGCAAAAGAGAGAGAATCTTATACACTAAAAGAATATGAAAAAGGAAAAGGACAAAAGATCATTTTTTTCGAACCATGTATAATAAATAATGTATCCCAAAAGCCTATCTGGATTATGACTGTAGTTTCAAGTTGGGGTTCTAATGACATGAACCAGATGCTCAAGTTTTGTTCTCACAGTTTGTGTCAACAGAATCTCTTTACGGAATTACAGTCTTACACAGGAGTTCTGGGGACATTATTGTTTCTGTTAAAGCTACCATTCTGGGCTCTTTGTACAGACCCAAGAATATTTGCTCCACCTGCCTGGAATGAGCATCACCTGGAAGAACAGGAGTACTTTAAAAACAATGAGATATAGGTAGCAAAATTCTTTCAGATCTGCCCAGACATAAAAGACAGCAATTTGAAATGTCATAGATCCCTTCCTCAAAAAGCTGAGATTTATTTGTCACTATCTGTAAATTGGAAGTTCCAATACACTAGTGGTGCATAGAATTCCCATGCTTCATTACACTTTCCTGAGAGTAGAGCAATTAGAATAAACCTTAGTCCTAGGAACAAAGTTAATTTTTTTGCATTTAAAATTTTTGGGCTATTCCCTGACAATCTATATAATGTAAATTTGATTGCTAAACATTGTCACTTGAACAAAACCACTATTTTAATCTATTGATTTTTGATTAAAAACCATAATAAACAGATCTAAAAAATTCACACTAACAAAATAAACTAAATATGAAAAGTTGCATTGAAAGGGCATGTTACATTATTCTTATTAGGACCGTGTAGAAACATTCCAATGGCAGTGTTGTCAAAGTAAAACAAAATTACATTAAGAAGACCCCACAGCTGGTCACAGTCGGGACCTTACCTGTAACTCTGGCTGGTTGGGGTTTTCACTCGTGTACTACATGGCTCACTTACATCAGACATCATATTTGTATACCCTGAGAAATCTGACACTGAAGTCCTTACTCTATGGTCCACTTCTCCATTAGAGTTACTGATAAAAGTCATTGGCACCCTGCTGCCCGACTTAAACTGAGAACCAAACGCTTGTGCAAAGTTCTCGATCTGGTAGGTTGCTCTAGGCTCTATGTCCTTCTGAGGATCTATCTGGCTAGTTAACTCCTGAGATGGGATCTGAAAGCTTGTTGAGGATTCTAAGGTTTTCTGTTCTTTCTGGCCAGTCAGTTTCTGAGATGTTGACTGGTAGTTAGATGAAGTCTCTAAGTTTTTCTGTGGATCAATAAGATCGTCCAGCTCTTGAGAAGGAGTCAACTGTTGATGCGTAGCCTCCAAAGCAGACAAATAAAAGCCTGGTTGAGATCCAAGCAACATCCCAAACGGAGGTTTTGGCAACGCAGTTGGCAATACTGAGGTAACAGACTGGCTGAAGCCACACTCAAGTGGAGATGTAGTGTATATCTGTTTGTCTTGAAACAGAGTGTGGTTATGGAGAGTTGAAGACAAGCTAACAAACTGGAAACTGGGTCCAAAAGCAAAACCAGTGCTATTGGTTGTTCTTTCAAAGGCTTGTTGGAGGTATTTAGAGTATTCTTGCAACATGCTTGCCTTATCATTTGAAACTGTTTGAGAGTTAGGGCTCAAGTTTTCTTCCTGAACCATCTCTGAATGTTCTCCTGAGGTGTGCAAGTCCACACGTTGTTCAGTTATACTGAAAGGATCTTCTTTCTGCCCTTCCGATTTGTGAGAGTACTGGTCCAAAAGGCTCTGTAAGACTTCATCAGGAATACCAGACTTGTCGTGGCAAGACTTTATTTCATTATTTAAAGATGCTGAATCAATAAGAGATAATGGAGCTTCGTTATCCAGAACACTAACACCTGCAGACTGGATGACGGACTGCTGGGAAGTCATGTGTCCGACATTAATTGAAAAGGCACTGTTACTGCTTGCAGTTTGTAAGTATCTTCTTTTCTTTGAAAACTGCATGGCATCATCATAATTGCTACTTATTTGACCTGGTTTACCACCTGTACTTTGGAGAAGGCCAATAGTTTCTACACCGGTAGTGGATACTAGGCCTAGAGAGCTACTCTGTTTCCCAGACAGTGGCTTTTGCCCCAAAATATCTGGCAGCGGTGATACAAAATTAAGGTAACTTTTGTCTGCCTGTTTTCTGCTTCCTTTTTTCAAGACCAATTTTGGCACCTTTTTCTGAAGTTCTTCTACACCCGTGCCAACTAGACCACCACTGGAAGACACAATAGGAATATCAACTGCATAATTTGGCATGGCCACGTTACTTGTAACTTGAGATTCAGTTAATTTGCTGCTACACTTATTTCCTTTTTCAGTGGATGTACTTTTTGTTTTACTTTTTCTCCTTGAGGAACTTGTATTTCCCTGAGACAACACAGCCAAGCTACCCATGTTACTTGATGATCCGGGCTCCATTCCAGCCCCTGCTTTACCTATGGCTTCACCACATGTTCTTCTGTGCTTCAACAGTCTATCAGTCCTTGAAAAATACTGCTGACAAGTGTCACATTTGTATGGCTTTTCTCCGCTATGTGTCCTCTTGTGTCTTTCCATGTGGTACTTCTGGATGAACTTCATACTACACTGGTCACACCCAAAAGGCTTCTCCCTACTGTGGATCTTCTCATGTCTCTGCAGCAAGTACTTCTGGATGAAACCCATGCTGCACTGGCTGCACTGGAAAGGCCTCTCCCCTGTGTGAATGAGCACATGCCTGCGCAAGTGGTAGGAGCTCCTGAAGGCAGCGCTGCAGTGTTCGCAGACATGAGGTTTCTGACTGGGGGATGCAATGGCACCTTCTGCATCTCCCACCAGGGGGGGTTTGGACGAAGCGCTTGGCTTCCGCTTGGCTTTGATTCCCTGAGTTTCTGGCTTTGGCCTCTTTGCCTTCTTGACCTGGGCATCGTGCTTTGGCTCACCCGAGCTCCCATGGGCGCCCTCGCCTCTGCCACTCAGTAACAGGTCTCGGTGGGGATGCTGGTGCAGGTGGTGAAGAAGGGTGAGGTCCTGAATCACGCTCTGGCCGGTTCCTTCCCCGCTGCTGCTCCCCAGACCAGGTGGTCTCTCCTCCCCTGCTGCCCCAAAGAGCCCCCCGTAGTGGTGATGGTGCTGTGGCTGCTGCTGTTCCTCCTCCTCCTGCTCACTGGGCTTCTCTTGCTTGATGCTCACTAAGGACTGCAGAAAGCCCCAGGGGCTCCTCTGCGAGGAGGAGGGAGCGGAGGGGAAAGCCCCCGCCGGCTCCTTCTTGAAAGTCATGTCCTGAGGGGGAGGAGGCGCCGGGGGCTCGGCCGCCGCCGTGGAGGAAGCGGCGGCGGAGGCCGGAGGTAACACGCACTGCGGGGGGTGCTGGGCCGCCGGGGGAGGCGCGGCCGCCCGGGTGAAGCTGGTGACCGGGGGCAGGCGGTGGTTAAACATAACCATGCCGGGGGGGAAGGTGGGCTCCATGGCCGCCGCCCTCTTGCTGCCGCCGCCGCCGAGGAAGCCGCTGCCGAGTTTCATCCCCCGGGAAGGCGGGCCAGAGAGGAGGCGCGGCCCAGAGGGGCTGCGGGACCCGCCGCCCGCCCGCCCGCCGGACACCGCTCGCTGCCTCGCTGGCGGGCGCCCGCTCAGCGCCTGCTTCCCGCGGCGGCCCGGCACCCGTCGCCCGGGCGCATCGCCGCCACCCCCACCCGCGCCGACGGGCGGCCCCCGGCCCGGGCTGCACTTACGGCTCCCGCCGCCGCCTCCAGTTAAAAATAACGCCGCGTCCGCTCCACAATGGAATTAGCAGCCCCTGCGCCCCGCACTGCACATGCGCGGCGCGGGGCACGCTGGGTACGGCCCGGCCAGCCGGGCAGCCAACAAGCGGGCAGCGCGCAGGCGCGACGGGCCCCCTCCCGCTCGCTGCTGCCGCCGAGATCGCGTGGAGTGGGGTGGGGGGGCCATGTTGGTGGGCGCCGCTGGGGACGGCCCGGCCCGCGCACCGGAGCGGCCTCTGCCGCGGCCGCAAAGAAGCGTCGGCCGGGACATCAGGGGGCTCGGCCCCGCTTCCGCGGGCTGCCGGCCCCACGGCCGAGGCGAGACCCCCCGGGCAGCGCCGGCCGAGCGCCTTCTCCGGCGGAAGGAGAGACAGTACCGAACACGCGCTTTAGCATTGCCGCCGCATCGCTAAGAATAGAACAACATCCTTCCTGGCACCGCAGAGCGTAGCAGACTCCACGAGTGGTGCTGACCCACCGGCGACGTGCGGTACCGGCTGTGGCTCTGCCAGCCACACCGGGCGGACGCTGACCCGGCAGCTAACGGGACCGGGCCGACGCCGCCCTCTACCTCTGCAGGAGGGACTCAACCTGTCATTAAAATCGCAGGTGTGGCCTCATTAACGCTATTGCCCAACCAAAGTACGCACAAAACACGTAGAATATGCAGTGTCTGTACGCTTAGCATAACTAGTTACTCTTACTAAAAAGCTGCAGCTACCTACCGAGTTGGTGAAATTAACAGTCGGATAGTCATGTGCTTGATGCTACCCTTGTCTCCAAAGAATGACGGTTGCACACAACTCCAGGGAGTTAATGAAGCTACTCCCAGAAGTGACATACTGCCAACAAAATAATATTTTAATCTGATGTATCAAATCAGGCATAATTTAATACACACCCCGCTGGTGTACATTTCATTGGAAAGCCTCACCATGTACCAACTGGAGAGTATGTCCACATGACTCAACCTTTTCCCAGCTGAGAACACAGCACCAGCACATTAACCACACACCTGGCCACCAGCGAGCTGGTGCACCTAACCATAGGCTTATGTCCTGGTTTCAGCTGGGACAGAGTTAATCTCCTTCCTAGTATCTGGCACAGTGCTGTGTTTTGGATTTAGTATGAGCATGATGTTGGTAACACACTGATGTTTTAGTTAAATAGCACTTAGCCTAAGATAAGGATTTTTTCAGTTTCCTGTGCTCTGTTAGTGAGCAGGTGCACAAGAAGCTGTGAGGGAGCACAACCAGGACAGCTGACCCAAACTAGCTAAAGGGATATTCCATACCATGGGGTGTCATGCCCAATACATAAACTGGGGGGAGTTGGCAAGATGGGCCAATCACTGGTCAGGCATGTCAGTGGGTCAGTCACTTCTCTTTTTTGGTGTTTGTTTTTTTTTTTTTTTTTATCTCTTTGTTATATTCCCTTTCATTCTTCTTATTAATAATATATTTTTTTATTATTATATTTCATTTTAATTATCTCAACACATGAATTTTACTTTTTTTTTTTTCTTTTACCCAATTCCACTGGAATGGGGGAGGTGTGAGCGAGCTGCTGCATGGCTGGGTTAAACCATGACAGCTTATCATCCTCCAGTGGACCCCAAGTATGGGATTCTCTGGCTCATTG
Source organism: Megaceryle torquata (assembly GCA_024611175.1). NCBI lineage: Eukaryota > Metazoa > Chordata > Aves > Coraciiformes > Cerylidae > Megaceryle > Megaceryle torquata. Next base: position 40,947 of record JANIJG010018772.1, read on the forward strand.
TTACAATGAAACCCACACTAATAATAATGCTTATTGTTTTAGTTGCACATACAGAAATAATTAATACTTACAATGAAAACAAGATTAAAGTTTTGTTGTTTTGAAATAACTTGCTTCTTTTTTTCTTTTCTTTTTTTTCTTTTTTTTCTTTTTTTTTTTTTTTTTAAGGAATCAGGAGACCTTTTTCACTATTTTTCTAATAGGGTATGCCCCCTTGGAAGCTAATAAAATCTGAATAGAATTTAGCTTAATTTCTAGCTATTCTCTTTGAAAGCCTTTTTATTTAAATAGAGTTTTACTACTGAATTCCAAATTCTATTAGAGTGTAAACTACAGAAGTACCTTAACTTGACAACTTGGAATTGAACGTATTAACACTAATTTTTATAATTAATATAATGGAAGTAATGGGATAAGGTGGATAAATTTCTTATGATTTTTGTGCTTTATTCTGCCCAAATTTTTCCTCTTATGATAATTCTACATGTAAAGATCAAGTACTTTCCACAGACCTAACTGTTACAAAGCCTTGGGTCAGATGTCAAAACCTTAAAAGTATGTAACTGATGTAAAAAAGGGAATGTGATGTAATTGCTATACCAAATAAAATGTTGAAGTCCAGTACGTAAAACTTATTCCTTTTGCAATTTAAATAGTTTCCTTAAAATAGGACATACATTAACAGTTAATTTTAAAACATAAATTAGATTATGAAAGTTTAGGACTGTCAGGTTTAGCTAAGCGTTAAAAGAAAGACCAGGAATTCAAAAAAACTTAAAGCAGCAGTAAAATATTAGTCAATGGCTATGAGAAATGAGTCTGTCCCTTTATTCAGGGTGTCTGTGTTTAATGGTAAGCTGGGATGCATATAAGCTAGTCCAAGCATGAAGGGCAGTAGGACACTCATATGGAAAGCCAACTTTGTCCCTCAGTTATCAAGATAAGAAACCTGTCATTTCTCTCATTCACTCTGTCAGCCTTGAGATACTCCAAGCAGACTTACCTCTGTGTTGTACACCCCATATATCAGGAAGATGAAGAGACCCTGTAAAATAAAATGGAGGGAAAAAGCTGTTAACTCTAATCATTTCAGCAGTAGAAATACCTGAAATAAACTTTCCTGGGAACAGACAAAAGAAGACACACTTCATCAAGGTCAATTTATTTTTCTATTTTTCAACATTATAAGCTGTACCTTGAGCATTTATTTGATAACATAGGAGTGCATCACCTACTGTGTTAGTGGTATTCAACTGTTTGGCAATGAAAATCTTATCACTAAAGGATATAAAACATTAATTAGAAAAAACTAATTTTATATTTTAATGTTCTTTTGAACAAAGAATTTATTTTTTTTTTAAGTGAAAACAAAGATGCTAAACTGAGAAGGAGCAAACATTTCTACTTGTGATTTTTAATTTTAAACTGAAATTAGGAAAACATATATTACCAAATTCTATAGTAAAAACATATTTCTGCATATATAGACAAATGTATACACCCCACTTAATTATTTTAGAAATTTAAATAGAAGAGATGTATGAGGACAGGAAAAAGAAATAATGCAAGTAAGCAAATAGTATACATGATTTATCAAAGTTCTTTTAATAGCTTGCTTCATATTGGTCTATTATTAGACAAAACAAGCTAAAAAACAAATAGAACACTCACTTCAGTGAATTACTCCAAACATTTTCACTTTATTGAAGGATGTGTTTCCAGGATCTAAGTTACTGTTGCAATCTGTAGGCAGAATCCTGAAAAATACAGGCAAATTACTAGGAAGAACAAAATAGCAAATAGGAATAAAATGTAAAAGATCAAGTTTCTTAAGAAAATGCTTCTGTAAAGCAGATTCACATTTTTAAAATTATTTATAAAACAACCCTATCTTGTAATATTATTTCAGCTGGCCACTTGAATATATCAAGGGGAAAAAACCCTTCACTTTGAGACAAAACATTTTCTGAAAAGAAACTACATTTGCATAACAAGTTACAACTTTTTAATCCAATGTACAAGTTACTTTAAAAGAGCTTGGATTAATTCTGAATTTGATCATCAGCAAAATCACTATGTTATTAGGCAGGGAGAGAGATTGAGAGAGTTGTAGTAAAGCCTACAAGTTTATTTCTTCCTAGCTCGATTTCATGTTCCCAGGATTTTAGGGATTTCCCTCACAGGCAAGAGGCTGGACTGGGTAGATGCAAGAGTAAGAGATAAAGAATAATCCGTTTTTGTTAAGATCAAGGGGAAAAACAAATAAATTAAAAAATTAATTTCTCAGGCTGCTTCCAGAAGAGTAAAATCACGGCTGCTTGTTATTCTGGTACTTGTTATTCTGGAGTGAAAACTCTTGACAAAACTGTCAGTGCAAACAATATTGCTGTGATATTAAACTCTCACAAACACAAACAAAACTATTAAAGACTTCCAACACACTAGAACACTTTCTTATTAACCCAGCAATGCACAAATAATGATTTTAGTTGCTTCTCAGTGTCTTCTGCAAACTATGAATCTCATATAATCACAGGTAAACAAACTAGTTAGATACTTAGGTTTGGATATTTAGTAATCTTAGAGAAAATTCAGAAGCAAATTATGAAAGATTCCAGATCTTAAATTGGCATTCCAAGTTTTGACTTTTCTTAAGCTTGATATCAGTTCATTTAAATATTTAACTATTAGAGATAATGAAGTGCTGCAGACATGCACATCTTAATTGTTCTTTTAGATTTCTGGGAGGTTTTTTGTCTTGTTTTATCATTGGTAGTGTGTGTCCTTCAAAAATCAATCCATTATTTTCACAGAATCAACCCAAAAAAGATTTTATTGTTTACTTGCAATGAGTTACAAGGTCTTGGCACCCACAACTGATAATGAGGGGTAATTTTCCACACAACACTGTCATCAGTTACCTGCACAGGATAGTTTGTGGTCCATCTGAATTCAAAATAAAAAGGTAAATATCCTTAAGTTGTTTGAAATGTTAAAAATAATAGTGTTACATAATTGAGAGTTCAGTTTCTTGAGCTCATTAATTGCAAAAAATAAGAACTGCTCTATTTCTTCAGTGGGCTGTGGTATTACCTGCAGTATGGTTCTTTGAGCAGCTGCCTCAACCCTTCAGTTGCTCAGGCTGGTCAGGTGTTCTTCAGCTTCTGACACTTTAAGCAGTCTTTTGATCGAGGTAATAATTTTATCCAGAACTGTTTATTATGTCTGTTTGGATTAAAAAAAAAAAAAAAAATATATATATATATATACACACACACACACACACCCCTTTCATTAAGAAGCATAGAAAGCATATTAGTGTTTTTAATTTGTGTTCCAATAGCACATATGAACACCCAGAGGAACTGTAACCACCTTATGCTAAGCAGTATATAGACAGAATAAAACCGTCTATGCCTTGAAAAGGTTAAAAGTTTCTGGACAGAAAAACTGGCCATGTGTAGGGAAGAAGAGAACATATGAGCGCACTTGTCATTTTTCAGGTGTCATCATGAAATAGTACATGGTGTCAGTAGGCATCAACTAGAAGTTAAAACTGAGCTAGAATCCTGCCTTAGAGAAACTGAAGAAGAGAACTGCTGTGTGCTTAATTACAGTTCTATTTATCACTCTGTGCAGGGTGTAAATGGATGCTCAGTTTTTAAATTTGGCTGGTCTTAACAGAATTGTCCTTCCTATCTTGAATAAATCAGTCTATGGACAGTTCTAATATTTAGCAAGTTTGTCAGGATCTGTTCCAGTTTGGGTGGTACCACTGAAAGTTGAGAGTCTTTTATCAGAAGTTCATTCTGCTTTAGGGCAACAGAAATCTGCATGGTAGTTCTTTTAGCAGCAGTTTCTTTCCCTGATTTAAACATCTGTGTCTCAATCTGTTACTATTTGACATTTCTAAAAGCTGCTTTTTTTTTTTTTTTTTTTCCAGACAGCATATTTCATTCAAGATTAAACAGTAAATTACAATCTACTGTTTTGTATATTTTCATTATGGTGGAGAATGTTACACTGATACTTTTAATATTTTGGTTTTCAACACTTTTTCAGCATATCCCTTTTCAAGTATGTGGAATTACTTCATCCTTCTCCTGTTAATTTTTAAGCCTTTGATGTTTCAGTTGTTTGACACAACTAAAAAGGATTTTTGAGAATTATCAGCTACTGAAATCCATATTGGAATACTTCAAATAGTTAATTAAATAAAACCATATTAGCAAAATAGGCACATAAACACTAAGTAGAAGAACTAAAAACAATTAAATGCATTATTAGGAAATTAATACCTAATAAGAACACTTCCGTATTTTAAATCATGCCTCTAGTATGAACTTTAACATTTCCATCAGTGAAAAAGTTTGTGTTGCAAGAAATTTTCTGCCAGATGGGAGAGAGAAAGATCATATGCAGCTATACTGATCTAATTCTGCTAATTTTTATTAAAAAAATTAAAAGTAACCGTATTGCAGCAATGGAAACTGCAGATTACAAATAGAACTAATTTTACTCCCACAAGCAGTCTTCCTGAATTAAAAAGTCTTGGCAAGGACAGAGTTAGGGTTTGCTGGTTTTTTGGGTTTTGTTTTTTTTTTTTTAAATCCAGACCAGTGGTTGAAGCTATGAGCTCACAAAACTTGTGTCATACAAGATCAGGGTTAATGCAAAGGATATCAAATTCCAAAATCACAGGATTTTTCTACCATGTGTGAAATTATGTCTTTACTTCAGCAGTTAACACCTTCAACATTTGGAACAGTACTGCTGCAAAAATTCTAAGTCACTGTCCCAGAAGCAACTCCTTCAGCTCTTGTAGTTATCACATAAATTAGTATTTGCACACTTGGCAAGCAGGAGGAAACAAAATTACTTTGAGTCAGATTTTCTGCCTATAACAACTAGAGGGTGAAAAAACATCCAAACTACAACACAAGGTGGGGGTGTGGGGTTGGGGGGGGAAGAACAAGTAGAAAACATTAGATGAAGTGGAGATGGGTAGGTAGAGTATCACACCAAGAACCTCTGCAAGAAATTAAGTACATAAACAGTTTTTCAGGCTTTGTTCTGTACACATTGCCACAAAGACAAATCTATCTCATAATGAAAATGGTATCAACAAATAGCCTGAAAGAAAGTCTTTTATCCATAGAAATTCTGATTCAAAAAGTAACAATGACTTTCGAAACACTGGTTCAATTACTTTTAGGGAAAAGAGCAGCACAGTTGAAAAACCTGATTTTAGCCAGATGAGCGGCCGACTATCATAATTCTTATAGTTTAATAACAACCCCCTCCACCTTGGTTACCAGGGATGCTACAGTACCTTTTCTTCTGAGAAACAGATGCTGATAAGGAGCCATGAAGGATTTTTTTGTTTATATATAATATGTGCAGTAGAATAACTTGGAACTATTATATCAAAAGAGCCACTCAGATTCTCCACAGCCTTAGCAAAAAAGCGCGCCATGGTGCCAAATGTAAGCCTACCCTAAAGTTTGTTTTAGTTAAAGTCAGCACTTTACAATGTACAATTTAGAATTTACTCTTTGTACAATGATGTGTTTAGAATTATGGGAAATTTTCATGTTTAAAAAAACAAAAAACAAAAACCAACCAACCAACCAAAAAAAACCCCACACCACAAAACCAAAAGGTTGGACAGGACTTATAGTAGTCATCTGTTCACCTCTTTGCTTAAACAAAGATAGGCTGCTTAGCTGTCAGAATAAGCCGTCACATGGCAGACACAGCAAATTTATGACATGATTTAAATATGTCATCTGACAGGGATATTTTAACAACCTTACAAAGATCCTATTGGAGCACCTAGATAAGCCTGTGTTGATCTACGTTTTGAGGTGATCAGAGTCTTTTTTCCACCTATCTTGAAAGATGACAACTTGACCTTTGCAGTAAGTCTATAAGCATTAAGTCGGGGCTATAGGATTAATTAATTAACTTTCTTTCAATGGAAATTTTTCATATTATGAAAAGGTTTCCTCCTCCTGTTTCTTCTTTTCAAAGTTACACTTCACAAAAGATACTCTCTTGTAGCATATTGACTGCATGTAAAGCCAAGACATGAAGCCATTTGTCTATTTTGTTTAATTACTATAATCACACCATCACCATATGCATAAAAAAAAAAAATCTAAAGATAAGTACAGCTTTAGTCACACAGAGGTATAGGAGACTGTCATACTTCTGTTTTGGTTTTTTTAGTAGTCTTTTGTTCGCACAAACACACGAAATGGTTTGAAAAAATACTACCATGTGCTCAGAGCTTGGTCTTGCTATACCATCACACGATTCCACTGTGGTACAAGAAGTGTGTCTCTATACAACTTTGTACCTCAAACACTGGTTAGTGGGAAATAACTGCAAATTTTGTTCTTCCTGCTCACCTTTACCAGCTTATAACTTCTTCCAGCTGCCATCTATTTCTTGCACTTGTCATCAGCTCAGAGATGACCTTCTCTGTTATTAAACCATGCTTTCTTATTTAATAAAAATTTCTCCAAGTACTTTTACTGAGCTAGGAAACATACAGGGAAACATTGATATTTCACCCGAAGAATTAATCCATGCTCTTCAAAACATTTAAACCTTTTATACTGAAAAAACAAATTGCATCATATTCTCATTCTAAAGATTGGTCTGCTCCACCCAACACAAGTTAACACACATACCATACACACAAAACTTATTTGAGGGGAAAAAACAAATATTGATTCACACCAATCTCTACTCCTTACATTTACTAGCATCTCACAACATGGTTATCCAGCTTAGTCTAGATTATTCATGGGAATTACAATATTGATAAATGTGAATAGAGGGGAGAAAAATCTTTCTCTTAAGAAAGGACACAAAATTAAAATGGTGCAGATTATACTGTAAGAATTACAGTTAAAGAGCTGCGTAAGCTAGAATTCAAAGTGTAATCCTGGTATTATTGTCATTTACAAGTTTACAGTTGCAAGTATTTCTCCACCTTATACGCACAAACAGGTACATGTAAACACATGCTGGAAGCTACTGCATATTGCCTTCCTTTTTGCTATATAGTAATATAAAGTCTAAGTTTACGACTTTTCTGAATCTGTGGACCCCAAGAAAACTTACGTGAACTATACTGAATGCAGCATCCACTTTTCTAAATTTCTTTTCTTTGGCTCCTTAGAAATAGTAGGCAGAGCCCTATAAACCCACAGCCAATGGCTAAAAACACCTGAGTGTTGTCCATTCAAACCAAACTGATCTTTTCTATAGATTCAAAAGCATTTAGAACAGCTGCTCAGGCTCTATTGGAAGCATTCTTATTTCACTGTAACAAAAACTGTACAATAATAATGACCTGTGATTAATAATTGAGTATGTTGGGTTTTTTAAAAAGTATAACTCCAGACAGAATCTATATAGCTTAAAACATTCCTTTAAGATGTCAAGATAAACATATACTTTCACACATTCTAGATGGAGTGTTATTCATCCTTGGTTTCATTACTAGCCCCAAAAAAACCAACCCCCCCCCCCCACCCCAAACAACACAAAAAACCCACACGAAAACACAAAAAAAAAAAACACCACACCCAAAACCAAACCAAAAAAAACAACACAAA
>JANIJG010018772.1:48587-59171 GCA_024611175.1 Megaceryle torquata
ACAATTAAAAAAAGCATTTCCCCCATCAAAAAGGGAGTGTTCTTCACCCTTGGTTCACTGATTAGCCCCAAAAAAACCCCCCCCCCCCCCCCAAAAAAAAAAAACAAAAAACCCCACACCACAAAGAAACAAACAAACCAACCCCCCCAAAAAAAAACAAAAAAAAACTCAACACCAACCACCTCATGAAAGCTTTCTATTTAAATTATCTTCAGTGAGATGAATTCATGATAGACACTACTTCCCATAGAGCTAATCTCCTTATTATGTGACTGAACAGTTTTGCCACACGCTCTTCCCCCATTTTTCACATCAGATCAATTCTGTTTGGGTTCAGTGTGGAGATAGACCATAAAAGAACCACAGTATTTGAGGCCTCATTACAAATACATCTTTTCCTATTACTTTAGGTTCCTGCTACTGCTCTCCTTTATTACCAAAAGCTCTTCAGGGCTTTCACATGAGAGTTTTGGCCCAGTACAGAGAAGGCTCTTGGCACACAACATTACAGTTTTGTATAAATTCCTTCTTGAATGCTTAGAAAAAGGAATGAAGACAAGACAGCCATTAAGGGCCATCTGTAGCTCCTGCAGCACTAGGTCAGTGAATCCACTTAAATAATACCCACTTTTTGATATGAGGGGGAAATCATTATATTTGTAGCCCTTTGAATATTACTGTTGCCCTGTGGTTGATGTAAAAGTAACTGCCTTAAAAACAAATTTAAAACATGTTCATAATTTCTGATAATAGGATTTTTTTATTTGAATGCTACTTCTTGCCAGATACCACACACTACATCACAGAAATTCAGAACCAATAGAAATTATCCCTTTGGTCCAGATTTGCAGAGGTCTTCGGATACCTCAGTTACACTGATTACAAAATGAGTTTCAAACTGAGTTACACTCTAACTGCTGTTGCAGGTTTGGGAAATCTTTGATGGGCCCATGACAATACACTATTATATTCAAAAACATATATTAACTTACTAATATTATGGTTGTGGACCTGAAACTCTTAGCAGAATGAGGAACTATCCAGGAATAGGGTGGTCATTTTTCCTTTTCCCTGCCTGCTTTTTCTGTCTTTTAACCCTTGCTAGCAAGATGGGGTCTGGTTCTCATAATAATATGAAAAAAGTGAAAAATATTAGATTTCAAATTTATATTTTCAAAAATATAATTATACAGTTAAAAAAGGAAAAAGACATTTCCAAACCAAAGATCCAGGTGTCAAATATACATTACAATCTTTTAAGACAAAAGCTTCTAATTTCATTTCAAGTTTAAAATGTTAGTGTGAAAATAGTTTCCAAAGGTCATGTGTACATTTTCTTAATTGTTTAATAACAAATATGCTCAGTTTACAGTTTTCCTTTTATGAGCCAGCTCTACCACATGATGGGTTCCAATTGCTTATGAATAATCAAGCTTTCAGCTATTTTGATTTACATTGTCTGTAGGATTCCAAATATGCCTTTGAAATTTGCTTTCAATCACATGTTGTTCCAGTTAGAGTAAAAATCACAGTGCTTACATGTTTTGAAGGACTTTTCATAGTTTTCCTGCAAACTATGCAATGAAGACTTAAATAACTCAGCTGATGATGGTAGTGGACCTTTAGAAAAATTTTCAAAACACTAAATATAAACCAGTATCTCAGGTATAATAAAAAGAACTTTCATCACTTTACCTTACAAAAAAAACCCATTTAACTCTATGCCTGTATAAATAACTTATTTTTCAAATAGGCACTGAAATTAATTACTCCTTTAGGATTGACCCAAAACACACATGCTGTCAGTTCTTGTGGCAAAATAAAATGTAAAAAATAAAACAAAACACACCAAAAAAAAACCAAAACCAAAACAAAGCCACAAACAAAAAACCCCCAACCAAACAAAAAACATCAACCAACCAAAACCAAAACAAACAAACAAGCCCCCCCAAAAGCCACCATGTAAATTTAATTTGTCTTCAGATTTTTTAAAGACCTCAGAAAAGTATATTTTGAAGTGCTGGATTTTAAAAGGATAAGTATATTAAAAAAATTTTTTTACACCTGAAACCAACCCACATTTTCAGGGTTCTTTCTGAGAAATCCAGTCTGAAAATCTGATGCAAATTCATGTATCATTTCTGTTGAACTGAGTTTTCAGTTCTGCCCAGCACTAATTAATACATATTTCAGTTATGCAAATTTAAGATGGTAAGGAAAAAAAGTAAAGCCTATTTCTACGTTATTTTGCAAATGAGGCAAAGTGCTTTATCAACATATTTTATAAAAACCCAGTAATTTCAGTTTTATATTCCAAAGAATATATTTCACAGAATCCTCTCACTTTCCTTTGCATTACCTCTTTCAGTTCTTATTGACCATCCGCAACTATCATGGAACATTTTCATGCCAGCCTTCCCACTCTTCTCATACCATCATCCTCTTTAAAATTACATATGTGGTTATCCAGAAAGGGAAAGCAGCCACTCCAGATGAGATGCAAAGCAACATAGGGGCAACATGATCAGCAGGTCTGTAAGGAAAGGTAAGGAGGACAAGAGGAATGGAGAGTCAAACAAGAACAGGAGCAGAAAAGTGTCAAGTAGATGACTGTATCAGGCTGGTCAGACAGGTGATTAGACAGTAGATTAGAATAGATGGGCTAAATGTAAAAAACTTAGCACCAAACCTAACCAGCAGAAGAATTCTTGAAAGATAACTGTGAAAGGAAACAATAGTTCTACAGCTGTCAATATTCAGCATAGGCTATGAACAGGATAGGCTATCTGCACAAGGACAGTATTAATTGAATGAACATGGTATTAAATCCTCCTTTCAAAATACAGGTTAATGTCTACATTTCAATCCATTGTTGACCTAACCAGAAAAAAGCCCTTAAGAGGTACAACAGTTAGAATATCACGTAATGTCTAAAAGGTAATTAATCTTCATGCAGTGTGATTTAAATCAGATCTTTGCTGACCACTCAAGGAAGTGCTAAAAGTGGCTATAGACAGAGAGCCATTGAAAGGCAAAAAGGAAGACGGAGACAGAAATTAATATGGTTTTTGACTAGTGTCTTCCTTTTACAATATTTCTTTACATATTACTAGTAATTCTATGTTTAAAGACTCTAGCCATCTGCTGTGCATGGCACAGCTGTCAATTTATTTGAGCAACTACAAGGACAGATCATAGTGATTCAGGTTCCTTTTGAAAAATTCTTGTATCAAAGCATCAATAAATATGTAAATAAACTCAAGATCTTACTACGACCCAGAAGATTTGTACAATAATTTTAGGGGAAAAAAAAATGCTCACAAGGTTTTCTAGGAGCAAAGAAGGGGGCTGGTTTTGTGCTTTCTTGTGTTGTTTTTTGGTTTTGTTGTTTTGTTTTTTAATTAATTGGCTAAGAAAAGTCAAATCAACATCATTCCCTTTATATCAGATTTAATACTTGGAAATGTCCAGTTAGCCTGGAGACCTTGAAGGCATAAGCAATGCAATACTGAATGGGAGAGGAGATTTCATATTCTAATCTATTTAATAGCAAAGCATAGTATTTTTCACATACCTCCTCCAAATATTTCATGTTTTTCTTTGGGAAGTATTTTTCACCATGAAAGGTTAGACTGCGTGAAATGTTAATTTAAAGAAATATATTCTAATAGCAATAAGCCATGCCAGGGTGTGCATTAGTACACTTATTGGCAAGCCTTTTGAGTGATTGAAGGCACTTGGTCTTCAGCCTGTTCCTCTGCAGTGCACCCACACCACGCACTAATAGCCTACAGATACATATCTTTGTGTGGCTTATTACTACTACATATTAATCAACATGGCAATCTGATGGTGGTTACTATTCATTCCCCTACAGCTAGGGATTGTTTGCAATTAGAAGACCACAATGTCTTTAGGGTCTTGGGAGAGCCACAGTTTTCAGTCCAAAGAGACAATGCTTTCAATGTTCTAATTGGTATTTAAGCAACTTTGGATGCAATAGTGTGATTCTGATCATAAACAAAAAAAAAATTGGGGAAGTTGAAACTATAGTGCATCTAGAAAAGGACAATGAAAAAAAAAAAACAAAAACATTTCAGTGCCTCAGGAGCACCGGATGGACTCCACTACATTTGCTTCCTCAATTTACAAAGCAGAGTAATCCTAACAAAAAGGTGGCTGAAATTAAGAGGGCATAATGCATAGGCTGTATAACCTCATTCATCAACATGTGTAAAGTCCTACACACAGTGTGTTTTGTCTGAGCCTTCTTCATGTTTTTGAACACATTCTCTGGTATTACTTGTAATGCATTGGTGCATTACCTCACATATGTATGCGCAATATGCAACACTAATTGTATTCATGACATGAAGCATTTTCTTTGGCTGATGGACTGAAAACAAGAACCCTGACTTACATGATTATTCTGTTATAAAATAATTTGTTTAGCTCATTATGGAGCACATGTAAGAGCTACAGTGAATCCATTCTGGAACTTCAGGGTTCCTACAGAATCCTGCATGATTTGTTTATGATGTGGTGATGATTGACTGTCAATTACTAATAAATGGTAAATAAAAAAGTAACCTGTGATATTAAAGGACTACATTAGCTACATTGTGATTAAATTACAGTAACACCACCAGCTATAAACCTTTATAGAATCTCCTCAGCCATGCAGTAATTCTCCTAACTATACTATTATGTAGAGCACAAATATTTCTTTGTAAGTCTGAAGCAATACATCAGGGAAGCATTTACTGCTAAAGCTAGATTGAGAGTAAATGCATCTTGGGTTGCTATGAATAAAGCTCTAGCTTCTCATTACTTTATGACAAGACACAGAAATTCACTTTACTTTTCATTTAAGCTTTTCTGCTCCAGTTTATAGATGTATGCCTTCACGCTTTTATTCCCTTCTCGCTTCAGCCGTACGTAATAAATGATTATAAATTTTCACATTTGACCACCTCTCTGCTAGTCTCATGCTTAATGCACAAAGTTAGGAAGCTGCAGGTAAAAATTTCACAAACGCTTTTATTTATGATGTTGTCCTTGGTAACGGAAATTTCAATGTACTGAAATGAAAAGTATGATTAAAGGGATACGACGTCCTGACAAGGATAGTAGAGGGCAGCCTTCTATTTCCCACTGAAAATATATAATACTTTTTTGACATCAATTTCATAGAGAATAGACATGGGCTAGTCATGAAAAAAAGACACAGACATGTTTCTAACTTCAGTGTTGCCATGCTGCTTTAAATGAAACTTATTCCGAAAATATTTTGTTCAAGTTACATAGCTTTCACGTTAAAGTCAGGCACATCACTAACATTTTTGTTTAAATGAGCTACTGTGCAGTAAAAAAAGTAAAATAAAGTCTTACTGATAATTCTGTGCAAAATTAAAAAAATAAAACATACCTCATGTTAAGAGAGATATTCTTTTCTCATTTCCTCTTGTCACTTTCCCTATCATTTTACCACTTAGAAAAGGATTTATTGCTTGGGGCTTTTGTCTGGTTTTCATTCCAAATTAATTTTAGTTAACTGCTATTGTCCTATGCAGCTCAAAAGTTGTCACATGATTGAAACATTTTAGGAATAATACCCTAATAATGACCGAGCTATAAAATAAGCCAGTTTATAAAAATAAAAGCTAAAAAATTCCTTACAGCATTAAGAGCATCGGTCCTATTTACAGGTAAGTGCGGGCAGTGAAATAATATTATGTTACTAAAATTTATAATTTTAGATTACATGAAAAATAATCTAAAATCTCAAAAGTGAATTCCATGTTATTAAGCAATTTTTAAAAATAAATCAATTTAGTATCTCATTCTTAGAAGTGACATATATCTTTGGCAGGTAGTATTGCCAATTAAAATAACTTCATCACTTTAAAATAATAACAAAAAAATAAATCACCAATCACCTGCTAGAGTTTACCATCCAGACAAATGTTCTGTCCACTTTCCAATAGCATAAATACAAATATAAAACATCCTTTTGAAATTTAATGTTTATGAAAATAAGAGTTTCACTTCCACATTCCAGAGAATTAAATTATATTTAAATCTTTTAAAAAAGGATTCAAGAAAGTAAAGCTTCTACATTTTGTCTTTGTAGGAAAAACAGACAAACGAACCTTTGTAGGGGAAGGGGATAGTTCAGGAGTTCTGTACATGAACTTGTCACTCCTAAATAACTATTTTAAATCCTACTTGTATTGGTACAGAATGAAGCTTGCTTTTATGCGTTGCATGTTCAACAACATATACAATGCTCTTAGTTTATATTTGCTGTCAAATGCATCTGAGTACAATTCATAGTGAATGCTTTTTGTAAATAGCATTAACTGTCATAATTAGCAGAGAAATAGTAATGACCAAACTATTCTTCTAATCCTGTTCATTTCCTAGTTTCCTATCTTGGCAGGGTAACTCTAGCGCTAAAGTTACACATTTTCTTTAACGCTACTAATGACTTAAAGAAAAATATCCAGAATATCATATTGTTATTAAACAGTTATGCTTATTAAACTCTTGAGGCATTGTTTCCCAAACAAGGGTTGAGGATTTATGATTTGCATTTTTACAATGGATAAACAATTTGTTCTGTTGTGGATACGCAGTCATTACACTATTAAGCCAAAAACCTCATGGATGCATATTCAGAACGTTTTTCAGTCTGCATCACACCTTTCTCACTAACAAGAGCTGCAAATATTTTGTGACAGATTCCATTTGTTGGCTAGCTATCACCGAACCCTGAAAAATACACTCTTATGTCAATTATTAAAAAAAATCACCACAAATTATAATGAAAACAAAATTACTAGCAATTATCATTTGAATGTCCATCTTAATCCATTTCAGATTTACTATTACTCTGAGATTTTACACCTTGCTATTTTTCCCTCCTACCTTACCACACAATTACAAGCTACTGTGGTCATTTAAAGTATTCCTTTTATAATCATTGTCATTATAGTACCAGCAATCTACATTGCTGAGCATTCTGCATAGTGTCCTTACTGAGGCACACACTATTCCAAATGCATTTTAATATTTGCAGTTTGAAACCTGACAGAAAAAACTTTGAATAGACATGTGGGATCAATTATGCGAAATAAAGCGTACAGCTTAGAAGTACCATAGCAGAGCTCACACTTTCTTTTTAACTTGCTAATGTGTCTGACCCCTTTGTACAAAAGCACTTTAATCAACTTTCACTTTTTTTTTTTTTTAACAGCCTGTTACATAGTAAAGCTAAATGTTTAGCAATCAATTTTACACATCAAGTTGATATGCTGCAGGACTGAGGGTCATTTGAGCTTACAGCTACAGCTGAAAGAGTTTGGGAAGACACACAGGGAGCAAACTAGCTTTTCCCTTTTAAACTTGCAAGCAAAAGGATGGCTTATTAACCCAACAGAGAGCCTCTCCAACCTTTCTGAAGCTCATAGTAAAAGCACCGACAACTGTTCGTTTGGGCCTCAAGAGCGTTTGCTTTATGCCTTTAAGCTTCATCTGTGCATACATACAGTGCCAATCAGAAATGTCACAATCAAGTGATCATATTAGATAGATTTGATTCTGATTGCATGGCCTAATCCAGTGCTGAAATGATAACCTAAATCTGGACCTGGCTAGTGATGTCTGGTATGAGATATGGGTCAGTGAACCTAAGTGCTCTATTTGTAATCATAAAAAGAGAGATAATGCATAGGATGCTAAACTATTGCTTTGCCTCTCCTTCATCTTAGGGGGAAATTGATGGTCCATATTCTCCATAAGGATAGGGAGAGGATGTGTCTGATTAAGAATCAGGGGGTTGCTCTGACTATGCATTTTTTAAAGAGAATCCTCTCTTACCACTATTTTCAGGAGAATGTGAGTAGTAAGGGTGGATTTCCCACTGTTAAACTAAAACTATTGCTTTTAGGGGAGGGAGGTCGTCTTTCCTTTATTGATCAAAACCACCACCCAACTCATTACAAGTTCTTAGGCAGCCCAGCATGGTTTCTCAGACAACTCCACCTGCTCTTCTTAGGGTTTATACACACGTAATGTTACCTTTTGGAGAATCTCCAGGATGTCACTTCCCTTGCACACGCTCTTTGCCAGTTGCCTGCTAAACTAGGTTGAAGAATTGTAGCTTTGTAGCTTTCTCTGCCACAGTCTCTGACAGGGAGCGGGAAACCTCATTTTACAAGGGATTTACTTCTGCTAATATTAATCCCATAGCCTCTAACTAAGCCAATCACACTTTCTGTTCAGGACCTTCTTGGTAACTCGTGTCTAGATAAACAACAGAAAAGGCCATTTCACTGACATCCTTATTTTCAGAAAGGGGCTTAGTCATAGGTCAACAGTCAATCAGGAAATATAATTTAGAGGTTTGACATTTCTTCTTTACTGTAGTCTTCAAAAAGAGGATAAGCAGAAATCTTCCAGAACTGTGCATAAAGTGTGTATGTGTGTAGTACACATACAGGACACAATACGTCATACTTTAGGTCCATCCCACATATTCACAGTTACCCAAGCACAAGAGCAGCAGAACTAGCAATGTCTGAACACCTCAGATTCCACCTAATGGACATCTCGGGGTTAAAAGGAGGGAAATCTAGACAGATGGTAGCTCTGACCAGAAATCTTTCACTAAGTAAGGAAATCCTGTAGTTGTACAAGATAAATACTAAATAGTGGTTTAGTTCAGAAGAAAGACTCAGGAATATTATTTCTTGCCAAATTTTTGGGTGGTTCTTAACCTGAATTGGGCACTCGCCTGAATTATTACAGATGCATTGATCTGACTTCTTGAAGTTACTGAGGTTTTATGAGACTGCAATAAAGCTTTCTTTGCATTAACCAGCCAAGCACATAAACATTTTAATGAACTGTTTTTACATGGTTCATTGAGTAGCTCCTAGTCTCCTATAATACAAATCACTTCTCCATCACACTCAGCCCTCTTATACAGGCCTTTCTTCTCAGTGTACAAAATGCAAATTGAATAGCAGTCCTATGGAAATTCAGCAAATATTAAATTCAAGTCAGCATACCTCCAACAGTAAAAATATTTAGCTATTGTGTCATATAAAGAAAATCTCCAGCAATTACTAGCAATGAAACAGAACATGTAGAAAACAAGCTTCACTGTTACCACCAAGTAAACTGTGAGGGACCACTATAAAATAACCCTCTTGGAGCTACTGCATTGCACCTCAAACGTCTCAGACAATGAACTCCAGTGTTGCCATGGAGTACTGGGGGAGCTAAATTGTCATTAATCATAGAACAGAGCATCTCCCAAACAGGTATTTATTTTATATTGACCTAAAGGTTGAAATAAATTATTGAAATCAACATCAGTGTAGACCAAATCTCTTTGGAATAATTAAATTACGTTAATGAGAAGCATTTCAGTGTATTCTAGTCAACCTTTAAAAAGCATCATGAAAAGCATAAAATATTTATTGTTATGTTTTCAAATAGACTTTATGACACATTATGTATTTTTGAGATTAAAGATTAGTTCTAACACATGATTTAATAATGAATGCAAATTATAAATGAATATTTAACAAACCATATCACGTTTTATGTCTTAACATATCCTTTGCCATTACTGTGACTGAATGAGAAATGGCTCTGTGATGTATTGTCCTGCTGCCTAGGGCCCCGGCGTTTTCACCTTGATATGGCCTTTAAAATAAATTAATTTGTTAATGTTTAAGAACTCTGTGTAGTTGACATAAAACATTTATAAGTCTGTTTATGACTGAATGAGCCATGCACTAATCAGATAATATTTATTTTAAAAATAATTTATTTGGCCAATTGTTCCATGAAAAAAAGATTCAGAAATGTTTATTTCCAAATTGAGTTTAGGTTTAAGTGGTACTAATGGTACCATAAAGATGTTATATAGTGTTAATATAACCTGAGTATTAAAAACATAATGAATTTGCTATTTATGAACCATTAAGTTTTACCTCAACCCTAGAATAAACTTCCTATCATTGCAAACCTATTAATAACTTTCCTGTCTTTTTCCCTCCTCTTTATCCTTATTCACTTATTTGCTTTCCTCTGTATAGTCACAGAATAATAATTTTGATATTTATAGAATGAATTAAAATATTTTTTAAAAGCAGTATTTTATTCTGGACAATACTTTTTAGTATGGTTTGCTTAAGTGACAATACAGACTACTACCACAGAAAGAGAAATAATATTTTTGTTTAGTTTTCATTATTAGTCTTAATGATAGATTTATCCCTATTAAATTTGTTTTGATGTTGCAGATAAAAAAAACCCCACACAAATAAATAGGGGCTTCTCAGCTTCATAATTTTGTAAGTTTTAAGTGGCTTAATTCAGGCTTCCTGTAAGAGAATAGACTACATGCAACTTAAACCAAAGTATGGCCATTACATTGGGTGGGAGCTTCGCTAAATTCTCCAGCAAGTTTTAGTGATTCAAATAATAAATCTCACATCTGCCAGTGTTCAGCTGAGCTGACTACATAGATCACTGTGCTAATTTAACTGGCTAGGGGTGAGACTTACA